>BMAO01024808.1:0-53840 GCA_019973975.1 Trichonephila clavata
TAAAATATTATTTGTAATTATGGTATATTTTTAAAGTAATTGCATTATTGCTGATAGAATATCGAAAAGGCATTTCTTAAAAATTCTTTCAGAATATTTAAAGTTTGGGAATTAGGTCAATAATAGGTGAGTTATTTAAATGTTTCCTTCTTTTCTCAATCAAAAAATAAATTTAGCACCATTATTTCATTATTATAAATTTATTTTCAAATGAGACTACATGTGTTAAGATTTAAATGTTATTAAAAATATTTCGAAATGACATTCTTTGCAGAAGCTGAATGAGTGAGTGAGTGAATCTTAACGTCCCACTGTTCAGCTACACGAGGGCTATTGGGGAGGGTCTGCGTAATTTTGCAGAAGCTGAAAGACGGAATTTTGTTCGAATGAGAAATATAATGTATTTCATATTATTATTTTAAATATTGTTGTCTTTTTGAGTATTTTTATAAGTGTTAATTTTGGTATTTATTATGATTATAAATTTCTAGTGTTATATTAATAAGAAAAAAGGAAAGTGTATTTTTTCTGCAGGAGCAGTATAGATAGAACATTATATTTTTTATAGATTTAAATTTATATAAATCCCTTCTATCTTCTGTGCGTGCTATGTACAGATGTATATGTGGGAGGATAATTAAATTCAGACTTAATAATTTTAATTTTGAAAAATCTTACGTTTGAATAAATCAAGGTAACGTGATATTGGTTAATTTAAATGTTGTTTAATTACGCCACAGCTATAATTTACAGATTTACATTGAAATTAACTTAGTAATTAGATTATTAGAGTCCAAGTTCTGTTATTTTGTGAGGGAGGAGTTTCTGGCGTTCGTCTTCGGTGAAATTTTCAGACCATCTCTTTCTCTCCCCCTGCCCTCTCTAGGCTTCGGGGATGACAGCGGTTCCCGTGTCTTTGGCTTCGAATTACATCCCGTTGATGGGCAGAGAGGGGTTTAAGACAAGACCACGCAATATTTTTAAGGGTGCAGGTGTAAATTTCACGTAGGGTGACCATACCCACAAAGAAGCCGAATCACAGCTGTGTTGCGGGAACGTCACAATGCATTAAACATAAATTGAAAGAAAGAGTGTTTCAATGAAAGTAAAATAGGGACTTCTTTATTCTCTGTTTTAAATTTACGATAAGATTTTGGAAAATCTCAAATATATCGAATTTTAATTCAAATGAGTCGATTTTTGATGAATTAAAATTTTTTTGTATGAAAGCAAAGCAATTTATCAATTACTTTTATACTTTCCCTACTAAATTGATATATATGTTGTTGAAAATTTTAGAATGTCCGAGGGAGGGCATAAAAAAACTTACAGGTGCCCATTATAAAAGAATAAGACTCGAAAAACAAGCCCATTTTAAAAAAACAGGCTGAAAGTTAACTGAATTGCTTACAAGACACTAGGAAAAAAAGGAAAGTAGCATAGAATCAGATTTAGACTTTCATGATTAGGATGTCTCAGATCAAATAAACAGAATAGATAGTGGCACTGCTGTTGTAGGGTGAGTGAGTGAATATTAACGTCACACTCTTCAGCTACACGAGGGCTTTTGGCGTCGGACCTCGTCATTTGAACCATGGTTAAGTGACGAGGACGACACCTGAGGTAGCACCCCCTCTCCTAATTATCACACACCAAAGGGAGGATATTTGAGTTCTCGACAGATTTAATCTGCATCGCTCCTCTACACAGTGAGTTTCTAGTGATACTGGGCTCGAACTCGTGACATGCCAGCCACGATCCGATATCTTGACCGCTAGGCTACCGCAGCCACACTACTGTTGTAGGAACTCCTCCAAAAAAATCCTAAAATCACAATACTCTAACAATGATATTTAGTTCAGATCTAGGAACCTGGCCAGCTATTCTATCAGACGCCGTTAGATGTTTTTTTAGTAAAAGAAGGACCCTCTAAGCCATTGACAAAGTATAATTTTCCTTATGACGACGCCGGTCGAACATTTAGCTCATATTGTTAAGCCAAAATTTTCAAAAACGGAGAAAAGGTTATGCGTAAATCGTTAATCCATTACAAAAAACTGTGCATATTGTTTTTGTAGCAAACTTTTTGTCCATATCATTAATTCTCTTTCCACGGAATATTTTAAAAGTTGGAAACATCACATTGATATTTTAAAAGAACATGAAACATCAAAAAACCATAATCAAAGCGAGAAGTCTTGGATGGAATTCAGTCAGCGATTACAATGCTCTAAAACAATTGACAGTGACTCGAAAAGACTTACTTCTGCGATTATTGGTGTGATTTACTTCTACGTATTGTAGCAACCTTAAAGGTACTGGTTCAAAATTGCTTAGCCCTTCGGGGTAAGTGTGACAAATTAAATTTGTCACACTTACATATTGCAAATTTGGACAAATTTAATTCCAATATATAATGGTAATCTTATACAAATAATTCAATTACTTGCTAAATTTGATCCAGTAATAGTGGAGCATCCTCAAAGAGTGCTAAAAAGGGAAGAAGCTAAATACATTATCTAGGGAAAAATACTCAGAACGAAATAATTTCTCTTCTACATGAGAATTTTAAACTTCATATTGCTCATAAAAGTGAACAATCCAAGTGTTATTACATAATTTTATATTGCGCCTCTGATTTTAGTAAGATCGAACAAATGACATTTCTGGTAAGATATGCATGTATTGAGAAATCTTATCTTAATGAAGTTACCGTTAAAATAAAAGAATTTTTTAGGTTTCCTTCGAGTTAAAAGATTGATTGGAAAAAAACTTTCATATTTAACAGCTGAGAAACTCAAAAATTAGGGCTAAATTTGTTAGATATGCGGGAGGCAGGCCTACGATAACGGAGCCAATATAAATCAGGGGTTCAATCCACAATCTACTTGTTATGTAGTAGCCACTCTTTAAATTTGATCGTTTATGACATGGCAAAAGCATCCTTAGAAGCCTGCACTATCTAGACAAAGTTAGAGGTATGTGGCATTCGCTTTTTTTCTGCAACTTGTATATATAAGGAAAAATACGAAAAACCATTCTTATTTCAATATGTTCATTCAATTTTGATTTAACATACACTAATATTGGTCGTAACACGATCAAGTATAAGTAGTTATTAAGTTTTAGTGAAAGGTGCTGCCGTTGATTTTTTGTTTAAATCAAAACTGTGATCTGTACAAAATTATCTGTGATCAGTACAAAATTGTTATTTTATTATTTTGATCCTTTGATATAATGTTCACTAACTCCTGTCCCCGGTTTCTGTTTCACATTTTAGAGGATAATACCCTCTATAAAAGCTCTTAATTAAATTTATGAATGAATGAAATGTTGCACAAGGTGTTTCCTAAAAGAGTAGAAAAAATTTTGGCATATTGTCACGCTAATTTAAAAAAGAAAACTCACATATAAGCATGTGTCCTTATGATTTGTTTCGGAAATAAGTACAAAATGTTTAAAAATTGAAACTAAATTTAATTTTTTAAAATAGATTTTCTTACAAAATTGAGAAAATTAACAGGTTTTTTTTTTTTAGATTCTCATTTTTACGAAGACCTTGAAGGGTGCTACAAATAATTTATTTTATGTAATTTGCTCTAATTTTTTAACAGGAATGGGTATTTTTTAATGAATAATCCATATTCTTACACTCAATAATTAAAAGTCTAGAAACATTTAAATTTTTATGATCAACTTTAATTTGGCATGATTTATTATCAAGAATTGATGTATTGAGTAAAATGCTTCAAAATCTTAAACTAAACATCGCGGAATGCATTAAAGGCTTAGATAAACTTAAAAAATATTTAATTTTCCAAAGATCTGACGATATTTTAAAAATATTTGTTGATTCAGCAGCAATACTTCCTGCAGATATAGGTATTCATCCCAAATTTCCCATCTCGAAGCTATGGAAAAAGGTTAGTTTGATTACGAAGTCAGTGATGAGCCAGTTTTAAATCCCTTTCAGCAATTCAAGACTAATTTCTATTTTGCAATTCTTGATCATATGATCTCTTCAGCAAATGAAAGATTTACCTTATTATCTGAGTGTAATTCAATATTTTGCTTCCTGTATGAGTTTCACAACATTTCTAATGATGATCTCATGAAAGCCTGTATGGATTTAGATATTAAGTTACAAGAACAGGAAGAAGAAAGTATTGTGAAAGATATAGATGGCATACATCTTTTTTATGAGATAACTTCATTCAAAGATATTTTTCCTGATAAAAAACAGCCAACTGAGATATTAGAAATTATAGTGAAAAATGATCTTATTCCCTGTTTTCCAAATTTTGCTCAAGCAATAAGAGTTTTTTTAACCTTAGCTGTTTCTGTAGCTTCAGATGAAAGAAGTTTCAGTAAATTAAAATCATTAAAAATTACTTGAGAAATAGTATGACATGAGAAAGGCTTTCAGATTTGGCCATAATCTCAATTGAATCAGAAATCTCTGCAAAAATTTATTTAACCGAAACTATTAACAAATTTGCTTCTCAGAAAGCCCAAAAAGTTATTTTTTATAGTTACAGTAAAATCCGGCGTATAACGCGCCCATATACTTTCTAGCTGCAATTGTTAGTTTTTAGGTATATTCACCGCATACAACACGCACACCTTTTTTTGTGAAGAAACCTGAACCACACGTGCGCAATGCTCTTATATGTTTTAAAGTCCTTTATTCGAGGTATTATTCCAAGCTTTAGTAAAAAATGGTGTACTTTTAGAATTACAACCCTTTAAGTTCATAAGGAATGTTATTTCTTTCACAGAAACAGTATTTCGATATATGTAAAAGTCTGATTTTTTCTATGCTCATCTTTTTGTATTTTGAAAGCTCTCATTTTTATACCCGGCGTATAACGCACACCCGTAAATTTCCATCTTATTTTTTGAGTTAAAAGTGTGCATTATACACTGGATTTTACGGTATAATATATTACTTAGTCTTTGTAGAAGGACTGATTTATATACTTTTCATTTCACGAGATTTATACCTTAGTATTTATTTTTATTAGATCATATTTTTTGAGTAAATTCTGTTGTTTTGCAATTATAATTATAAAATATATGTTTTTATTTTAAAGGTAATATTTTTGTTAGTTTATTATTTTGTTAAAGTATATTATGTCACTATTATAACTCATTACCTGGCCAAAAAATAAAGTTTTGCACTTGTTTATTTGAGTTTTTATAAATGTTTTATTTTTTATTCTTATATAAGTACATGAGTTTTTAACGTCAACATTAAGTATTAGTCAAAATATGAACAATTCTCTAGGGGGGCGGCACATTAGGTGTTTGCACGAGAGCGGCCGATACCCCAGGATCGGCCCTGTTCTTTAGATTACTTCCAACTTTTGGTACCTTTGACACGTTTCCACGTTCAGCAGTTCATGAGAAGATAGTCTCGCATACATACAGATACGTTTGTTTACCTACGAATTTTAATAGTGTAGATAAAGTTTAATAGTTTACCTCAATGATACAGATCTCTGGTTGGTTGCCGTTAGAAACAGGCTTCGTAGACACTCGCTCCACCCATTCCTGTACAGCATCAGTGATGTGGGGCACAACCTGAAAAACACCCATTTAGTCACATCAGTATTTTTCATATATAAATTCAATATAAACTTACTATTCAGTTTTTATCAAAATTCTACCTGATAAAATGGATTAGATAGATTTAACTCTTTACACAAGCAAAAAAACTTTCAATGCTAAAACAACATCTCCGCAAAAGATATTTCACTTCTGAAATAATTATAAGTTATTTTATATAACCTAAAAATAAAAAAAGACATTTTGATTTTTTACAGCATTTTAATTAATGTGAGATAAAAGATGCTTACCAGAGAAATTATATATATTAACACCAAGATAATGAATAAGCAAGTACAAATGTATCAGCATCACACATGTTTATGATTCACTTAAGTTTTATATGTAACGATTTCTAACAAATAATAAGCATGAATTGATGTTAGTTAAAATTAATTCTGAAAAAAATCTGTGAATTCAAGTTTTTTTGTTTAATGACTATTGAGCTGAACAGCTTCTACCTTACATGTTATTCTCTATTTAGTGAAACAAAAGCCAACTACTTCCCCTCAAGTACATACCAGCCAACTTTTGAAAATGACAAAGTATAAAATAGCATGTAGACAACATTTCCAGCAAATTTTTAAAATAGTTTTCAAATTTCATAAAACAGTTCATGATATACAAATATTTTTTTACCTATGTTAGAAAAATTTTATAATAAATAATTTTACTGTGATAAAACAATTTGAACTGAAGTTTTTTGCATTCATTTGATTTATAAAAACTCACATTTGTTGTGAAGCTAAATTTAAACGAATGAAAACAAATTTCAAAGGGATTATAGCTTAGAAGCTTATTTATTGTACATGTTATTTAAATTAAATAACTGGCAAATTTTAAGTTTCCATAGAAAAAAAGAGGACTTTATAATATATTTTCATAAAAAATATAGTAAAAACACAACTATTATATTTATAAAAAAGTATCGCATAAACAGAAGGTAAAGCAATGAAAAGCAAAAAATTAATAACATAATGGCTCCAATGTTTGTTTTATATGTATAAAAAAGTTGAAATAGCTTATGAAAAAAGAAAGTATATTTGAAAAAAACAAAACAAACTAATGATGTCAAAATGAGGATGTCAACCTACATACTTGAAATTTAATAGACATGTTCCTTTCATAGAGAAGACATCAGCTAAGAACGGATTTTCCGAAATACGAAACACAAGGGGCGTTACGGGGCGTTATAAATAATTGTTTCCATGTTTAAACTACTCAATGTACAATTTTGAAATTGGGTTAGCAGATTCCTTTCATACAGTAGAGATCTGATACAAAATGACTTTGGTGAAAATCGTCCCCCAAGTGGCGTTGAAGGGGCTTAGGGGGCGTTATAGATAATTATTTTCATTTTTAAACTATTTGACGCAGTCTTTAAATTTGATAAATAGATTCCTTTCGTAGAATAATGATCAGTTACAAAACGGGTTTTGTGAAAACAGACTTCTAAGTGGCGTTGGGGGGGATTAAGGGGCGTAATAGATAAATATATCCGTTTTTAAACTACTTTACCTACCAGCTTGAAAATTGGTAGGTAAGTTTCTTTCATAGAGTAAATATCCGCTACAAAATAGGTTTTTAAAAAATTGACCCCAAGGGGTGTTGCGGGGGTGGAGGGTTTAAGGGGCGTCATAAATTCCGATTTTTTAACTATTAGACGTACAATCTTGAAACTTAGTAAGCAGATTCCTCTCATAGGGTAGAGATACGCTACAAAATGGGTTTCGTGAAAATTGCCCCCAAGTGGCGTTGCGGGACTTAAGAGGCGTTATAGATAATTATTTCCATTTTTAAACTATTAGATGCACAGTCTTTATATTTGATAAATAGATTTCTTTCATAAAGTAGAGATCAGCTATAAGAAGGTTTTGTGAAAACAGACCTCTAAGTGGCGTTGCGGGGGATTAAGTGGCATAATAGATAAATATTTTCGTTTTTAAACTACTTGACCTACCTGCTTGAAAATTGGTAGGAATGTTTCTTTCATGGAGTACATATCCGTTACAAAACAGGTTTGGGGGAAATTGACCCCCAAGGGGTGTTGTGGGGGTTAAGGGCAGATATAAGTAATTATTTCTATTTTTAAAGTATTAGATGCACAGTCTTGAAATTTGGTGAGCAGATTCCTCTCATACGATAGAGATACACTACAAAATGTGTTTTGTGAAAATAGACCCCTAGGTGGCATTGCGGGGGTTCAAGGGGTGTCATTGATATTTTTTTTTGCATTTTTAATTTATTGGGCGCACAAATTTTGCTAAGCAGATTCCTTTCATAGAGTGCAATTCCCCTACAAAATGGGTTTTGTGAAAACAGACACCGAAGTGGCGTTGCGGGGGCTCATGTGCATTATAGATAATTATGCCCATTTTTAAACTATTAGACGTACAGTCTTGAAATTTGATAAGCAGATTCCTTACGTAGAGAACCGCTATAAAATGGGTTTTGCGAATATCAACTACGAAGTTTAATTTCGGGAGATTAAGAGGCGTAATCCATAAATATTTCCATTTTTAAACTATTTGATCATCCTGCTTGAAAATTGGTAGGCATGTTCCTTTCATGGAATATAATTCCTCTAACAAAGAGTAAAACGAAAATTGACCCCCAAGGATGGTTGCGAGGGGTCAAGAGGAGTTACAGAAAAAAATTCCTGTTTTTAATTGTTAGACCCATATACTTGAAATTTTTTAAGCATGTTTCTTTTGTTGAATAGGGATGCACTAAGAATGTATTTTAAGTAAATCAAGTTCTGCGGAGGGGTGCAGGGGTTACTGGGACGTATTGACACACAAAAAAATCCTTTTTTCGAGCTACAAGGACTATAATAATGAAATTTGGTTTGCATTTTTCTTTTGTTGAATTGAAATCCGCTAAGAGAGGTTATTTTGGAAAACGGCTCTCAACGGGATTACGGGGATATTGATAGTAAAACTTTTGTTTTTTTCTGTTTGATTTAGACTTGAAATTTGGCTTGCATGTTCAATTTACGGAGTAGAGATCCACCGCGAAAATTGGTTTTGCGGGAATCCACTTGGTTTTTGGGTTACGAAAGAGCAAACATCATTCTATACTTCAATTTTAGAGATTTTTAGAAAATATAAATTAGATGAGTTCTGCCCTTTTTATTTATCAAGAGGTGACAGTTACAGGTCTAAGTATATTTTTCAATACAATCAAATTCTTAATGCTAGGACTTAGATATCAATAATTTATACATATATATAAGCAGTAAAAATTTATAAAACATCATGAAATACCCAGCAAAGCGGGCGGGTAACAGCTAGTATATATATATTTAAAGAAAACTCACACATTCAGAGGGTTATCTTAAAGACATAAAAAAGGCTTAAAAGAAATCTGAGTTAATATCTTGTTCATAGCATGGTTTCATACTATTTGTCTTGAAAATCCAAAGATTTCCTACAGTTTTTTCTTATACAAAATGTCCACCAGAACTCAATTCAATTGTTTTTTATCAAGTACCTTACTCCTTTTTGCATTACAATGAGAAATAAACAAGGAAATAACAGCACTAGAAAAGAAGTTTTTCGTTTAAAAAAAAAAACCACATGATCTCAAATATTTTCAACATGAACTGAGTGTGCATCAACATGCTCATTATTCCCCATCCCCTTCCCCAACAACAGATAAATCATGCATTTGCAACAGACAGAACTGTTTTTCACAAGTTTATCAATGCTCTCTGGATCTTATTAGAAACTCTAATTTTTATTTATAATCTTAAACATTTAAGAAAATAAATAAATCAATGAAGTATTTTATGCTGCTAAAATTTAACATAATAAATTTTAATTAAATTCGCTTCCTTGTCCTTTTTTAAAAATTTCTTCATAGTTTAGAAATTTGTTTATAGTATTACTGCATAAAATAGCATAAGAATTAAGAATACCATCAAAATATAATTCTTATTTAACAGCAGCACTATTTCATAAGTTTGTAGCCCAAAATAAGATCCTTTGTCTCTTTCCAATTTTCATTGATGTGATAATTTGAATTAATTAATTATCTGCAATAGATAAGATTTTTATAAAAATTTAAAGAATTTTAATATACCAGAGCATATTTTCTTCAGTCTGAATATGTAAGAAGACCCTGACTTTGTGTAAAGTTGTGGTTATATTATTAAAAGTTGGGGGGGGATGGGCGGCACAAGCTTTTTTTCCCCCTCTGCTTCAGAAGAAAGAAGTTCTCTTGTTAAAATTTAATTACATATTGTATCAATGATGAAATTTTTTTCTATGATTTTCTGCCATGATTGTTATATTTTCTTTTCTTTTCACTGTTAAATAACACTTTTTTCATGTTCACTGACATCTGAAATGATGAAACTTAAAGAAACTTTAGATGTTTGTGACTTTTTTCTTCCATCCTTGAAATAGCTCAAAAAATTTGGGGTACAATGATATTGTGTAAATTTTGAAAACTTTGTAATGCATGTTTACTTTTGATATTTTACACACAAACAGAATATATCTACAAGCATCCCTCCAACTTTTACAGGTAACCAGGAACCTTTTCAGATGGCAAGCTTATTGAGACAAAAGCAATCCATACTTAAGTAGTTCTTTACTTAAGAATGAATGGTGGAAGCCAGCATTTACATTGCTCCATTATCATCAGCCATAAATACTAGTAAATGTTCAAAAGATATTCCATATTTTAAACATTCATTCATCATAGAGTTAATCATTTTGCCGGCAGTATGGTATTTCTGCCAGGACAGAGGTAAAAACTGGCAAAAACTGGGAAAATTGGTAGGATTTAAAAATTGGACAGAAAGCAATATAATTTTGTACATAATACAATTGAGACTTAAATCAGAATATTTATTAGATATTTCATTACATATTTTTTATTTCTAATGGGCTGCAGATTAGTGTCATTAATATTAATTTCACAATTAAAACAATTTAAAATAATTTTCATTGATGAAAGCAATCAATATAAGCATAAACATAATCTATATCATAAAAAAATCTATGTGATAAAAATTGTTCTTTATTTTTCAATTTAATGCAGTAATGTTGTCTTATGATTGGTGATGGTGTATCTGTGAGCATCTGGACTGTAAAACAGTCCTCAATCCCATATCGTGAGAATCTTAGATGTGGGAACAGCATTTGTGAAGTTTTACTTTCTGCGGAGAGGCATGTTGGCTATTGGACACCGGGGCGTCTATGAGTGGCATCTTGACTTGAAATTCAGATCCTTTCCCTGGAATGTTTGGCTTGGTTGAGAGCTGAGACAATGTTGTCTTTAATACACTGAAGTGCCACTGAATTAGGGATAGCAAGGGCTATTCAACTGAATCATTTATGCGTAAGTGAGGGTGCTGTGGTAACTGCATATATAGCACGTACTGCAGTTGTTCTAAATTAGATATTGGAATTGCTAATATGATTGCTAATACTGATTTAGACGCCTTCGACTGTGGGCAAATCGTAGGTGCATGACACATGGGCCATTCAATTTCTGAAATTGTCAGACAACTAAGATTTTCAAGGTGGACAGTGTCAAGAGTATACCAAGAAATTCATGAATGGTGGACAAAAAACTAACGAAAGGGCAAACTACAGAGGACAATTAGCTTGACAGCACATGGTGAGAGACGGTTCAAGTGTATTGTACGTAGCCAGCGAAGCCAAACATTAGCTCAAATTACCAACTAGATGAATAATAGTACCAGTCGTACAGTTACAAAAACAGACTGTACAATGCTCGCTTCACTCTGTATGGGTTTCGGGAGCTGTCCACTTACGAGAGTACCATTGATCAATGCTTCCCATCGGGCTCACCTCTTGCCTGGGCAAGAGAGAGCACAGAGACTGGAGTGTAGAGGACTGGAAACAAGTAGCAGGGAGAGATGAGTCTTGATTCCGACTACTTAATGCCAATGGGAGGCAGAGAATATGGCAAGGCTCATGAAACCATGGAACCTGTATGCCAGGTTAAAACTGTACAAGGGCATGGTGGCTCAATCATGGTGTGGGGCATTTTTTCATGGCACTGCTTGGAATCTTTGGTGCATGTACCAACCTCACCCAATGCAATTCAGTACGAAGGGTTGATGGGTGATCACCTCTATCCGTTTATGCAGTTCTGTTATCCATACGGTAATGGAGTTTTCTAGCAAGAAAACTGTACCTCTCACAAGTCCCGATTGGCTACTGATTGGTAGAATGAGCATTTTTCTGACTTTTTTGTCATAAATTGGACACTTAGAAGCCCAGACTTAAATCCTGTTGAGCATCTTTGGGATGTTTTGGAACAAAGCGTGAAAGGCCATCATACAGAACCCACGAACCTTACTGAATTATGGACAGCTTTAGCCAATATTTGGCATGTCATTCCCTTGAATGTTTCAAGAAACTTGTTGAATCTATGCCTTGTTGTGTGGCAGCCGTTATCAAAGCCAGAGGAGGTCCAACTCGTTACTATGTAGGTATCCCTAATTCAGCGGCACATCAGTGTAGTAATATGTATATTGTTACGAATTTTGCATAAAATAATGTAAATAATTTGTATTTGGATGTACAATGTCTTTATATTACTCTAAGCCATATTTATTTCATGTTAAAATTGTAATATTCACAAGCAACGTCGTACCTTACGTGAAAATGACGATTCAATGGGAACTTGGCAAAATATTGGCGATAGAGCCAAGTTGGCATCATTTTTGGCGACCAATTTGGCGACCATGTTGGCGAGTTTGGTACCTTCTGGGTTCTTCTAGAAATTTGTGGAGAAATCCACTAATATCATGATCTTATGATGCGAGCGCATCTGTCCAGAAATTTCGGCCCCGGATATAAATAGAGCGATACTCGCCGCAACAGTGAGTCTGATTTCAACCAGCGAGTAGTGAGCATTGTTTAAATTAGCGATTAGTAGACTTGCCTTGAACTTGATCAGCTCGGCTGTGCTTGTGAATAGTCATCTACATACGTGTATTTTAGACACTGCTTATTGTGTCTGAGTGCTGTTGAAGGTAGGAAATCCTTCTGTTATTTATTCTGTGAATTTTGCTGCTAAATCCTGTATTTCAAGGATTGATTTTCGACAATAAATACTCATCGCTCTTAAAGAATTGAATTGTTATTTACGACTGATTTTGCATAAAATCCTCGAACCCTGATCTACATAACAATTCGGTGTCAGAAGTCGGGATTTTATGCCAATAACAAGAGCGATAGATGAGCAACTGAAGGCTCTATTGGAGGGCATAAATGCCTTGAAAAATGGTCAAGAAGAGACTAGAGATAGAATGGAGAAAGGCCAAGAAGAGACTAGACAGAGAATGGAGAGAGGCCAACAAGAAATACAAAAAGGTCTAGAAAGTATGCAGAAGAGACAAGAAGAGTTGAAGGAGAGAATGCAGAAATGTCAAGAAGAGCTGAGAAATACCCCAGAAAAGAAAATAGACAGTGTTGAGGAAAAAATTAAATGTGTGGAAGACAGGATAGCAGAAAAAATGGATGAGAAAATTGGAGTTGTTAAAGGGAAAATGGAAAAGCAAATAGAAAACATTAAAGAGCAAGTTGAAAAAAGATATGAAGTGGCTGGGAATTTTAGCCTCATGTCACAAAGAATGGAAGATCTGGAAAAGAAACTTCAAACTTGTGAAAACAAGAATAATGAAATCAAGTTTGTGCCTGCTTCTCCCGTACCTCTGACTGCTTCACCAGTGTCAGTAAAGCTGTCCACCTATGATGGAAAAACCAACTGGGAGGTGTATAAGACTCAATTTTCTATTATTTCTGATGCCAACGGATGGACTGAAGGGGTAAAGGCGTGTCAACTAGCAGCATCCCTTAGAGGAGAAGCGGCAGAAATACTGCAGACTCTTCCTGACACAGAGCGGCTTAATTTGCATTCCCTCTATAATGCTCTAGATCTTCGGTTCGGCCAGAAATACTCCAAAGTCTATGCACGCCTGCAGATGAAAACAAGACTCCAGAAAACCACAGAAAATTTGCAGGAGTATACCTCCGAAATAGAAAGGCTCGTCAACTTGGCTATCTTCGACCAGCCAGCAAATGTGCGAGGAATAATTTCCCTGCAGCATTTCGTGGACGGACTGAAGGATGGAGAAATTCAGAAGGCTATAAGAATGGCAGATGTTCAGGATCTAAAATCTGCTCTATTATATGCCCTGAAATTGGAGGCAGCCACTCAAGTCAGTCGCAGAGAACGCCATTCCATTCGGGGAGCTAGAGTGACTGCGGATGAGCCCTCTGAATCTCCATGGATAAATGACATTGAAAAACTGAGAGAAGAAATGCAAACTTTAATGACTCAACGTCGGAACTAAGAGAATCGCAACTTCAAGTGTTGGGGATGCAGGGGAACGGGACATCTGAGAAATAACTGCCACCGAGCAAGAAAGGAAGAGAACCCTGTCTTTTCTTCGAAATAGGAAAACTAGGATATGGCCATCTCGCGGGGTGGAGGTCACCAGATAATGAAAAGCCCCATCACAAGATTCTCCAAATTACTGCAGTGAATGGCGGTGACAGTGGACTTTATGTGATTGGACAAATTAATAATATCTCATGCCGTATGGTTGTTGATACTGGAGCCAATGTGTCAATAATCAGGAAAGATTTGGCTCAAAACTCTAAAGTTAAAATTATCTGGACGCCGCCCTGCGTTTCCTTGCAAACAGTGACTGATGACAAGATTTGAGTACATGGGAAAGCTAACATCACTTTAAGGTTTGGAAATATCGACTATCGCCATGCGGCATATGTAGCAGATATTACAGATCCCTGTATCCTGGGATTAGATTTTCTGAAGACCAATAACTTCAAACTGGACTTTGAAAATAGCAATATGCATTCAAAATTCGAAGACATTACTCTTTTTGGCTTTCAAACTCCAGAAAATTATAGCAAAATCCAACATCTCATTATCACCAAGAACTGAATGCATAATACCTGGTTTAGTAGAAGAAAATAGGAAATTCCAATTCGGGCTAATTGATTATCCTGACCCAGACAGTGCAAAAGCAGGAATACTGATAGCTTCGTCGGTAGTAGACCTCTTGAAGTCAGTGATCCCAGTAAGAGTGGGTAACATCAGTGATAAAACCAGAACTATCGACAGCTTGTGCTCCTATCACATGTGTCGACGGAAAGTGCAATAGCCCAGACCTTTCTTCAGAAGATCTAGTCAGGGATTTACTGCGAAACACGGACTTAGACGAGAAACAGAGATGTGCTGCAGGAGAGCTGATTACAGAATTCCAAAGCCTGTTTTCAAGAACATCTGAGGACTTTGGAAGAACTAGGCTAACTCAGCACCGAATTGATACGGGAGAGCATCCTCCTATTAAGCAGCACCCCGATGACTACCGTTTGCTAAACAGGAAGAAGTCCAAACACTCATTAAAGACATGCAAGATAATGATGTCATTGAGCCGTCGTCAAGTCCCTCGGCATCTCCCATCATCTTGGTCAAGAAGAAAGATGGCTCTACCAGATTTTGTGTGGACTATCGTCGTCTGAAAGATGTGACCAAGGACAGCTAACCTCTTCCAAGAATAGATGACACGCTTGATACACTCGCCGGGAATACCTGGTTATCTACCCTAGATCTCAAGAGCGGATATTGGAAGGTAGAAATTCACCCTGAAGATAAAGAAAAGGCTGCCTTCACCATGGGACAAGGACTCTGGCAATTTAAGGTTATGCCCTTCGGCTTGTGTAATGCACCTGCAACGTTCGAGCGCCTTATGGAAACAGTCTTCGGAGGACTTTCGTACGAGGCCTGCCTGGTTTATCTTGATGACAATATAATCATGGGGTGTTCCTTCGAAGAACATTTTAACAATATCAGGCATGTGCTACAAAAGCTGAAGGAAGCTAACCTCAAGTTAAGTCGAACAAAGTGTCATTTATTCCGGCGGGAAGTCAGCTATCTCGGGCATATTATTTCGGCGGAAGGTGTTCGAACAGACCCGGATAAGATCTTGGCTGTGAAAAACTGGAAAAGCCCAACAGATGTTCACCAACTCCGGAGTTTCTTGGGCTTGTGCACGTATTACCGGAAATTCGTGAAAGATTTCTCAACAATCGCCAGACCACTCCATAAGCTGACCGAAGCAAAACAGAAATTCATCTGGACGAACGAGTGCAACAACGCCTTTAACAAGATCAAGGACGCACTAAAATCTGCTCCAATCCTGAAGCTGGGAAACAATTTATTCTGGATACAGATGCAAGTCGTGAGAGCATCGGAGCTGTATTGTCCCAAGAAACAGATGGTCAGGAGCGTGTCATCGCCTACTTTAGCAAGTGTCTGTCCAGACCAGAAAGAAACTACTGTTTGACCAGAAAGGAACTGCTTCCTATCGTAAAAGCCGTAAAGCACTTCCATCCTTACCTCTACGGTCGACAGTTCCTACTTCGAACAAATCATGCATCATTGACCTGGCTACTGAATTTTAAAAATCCAGAAGGCCAAATAGCCAGGTGGATACAAAGGCTACAGGAGTACGACGTAGAAATGCGATATCGAAAAGGATCAGCACACGGAAATGCAAACGCCCTTTCAAGAAGACCCTGTCCTGAGAGCTGTAAATACTGCTCGAGAGTCGAAGGGAAATTTGGTGCAATAGATCCATTAGTCCGCCAAGTTACAATGCCATCAACATCGGAATCCGACCCGCGGAATCATGAGAACATCAGAAAAGATCAACTGGCTGATCCTGAAATTAAACCAGTAATCGAATTCAAAGAGTCATCTGATCAAAAGCCCAGCTGGCAAGACATCGCCTCTTTCCATCCTACAACGAAGTGTTACTGGGCACTTTGGGACTCTCTGCACCCGAGAAATGGCGTTTTATATCGAAAATGGGAGTCTGACGACGGAAAAGCATTCAGGTGCCAATTAATACTCCCGATGACAAGAATATCGACAGTCCTAAGCGAACTCCATGGCAGTCCAACTGGTGGTCATTTTGGTGTTATGAAGACCTTACAAAAAGTTTGAGAGCGCTTCTACTGGAACAATGTGTGGAGTGACGTTAAGAAGTGGTGTCGCACATGTGCTGCACGTAAAGGTCCAAAAAAACGCACCAGAGGACGACTCCAGCTGTATAATGTGGGAGCGCCTTTTGAACGAATAGCTTTCGACATATTAGGCCCACTTCCGAGATCAACAGATGGCAACCACAACATCCTGGTTGTCATGGACTACTTCACTTAGTGGCCTGAAGCCTATCCTATATCCGATTAAGAGGCCCTGACTGCTTCAGAGAAGATGAAGACCCGATACGACGCAAGAGCAACCGGACACGACTTTCACGAAGGCGACAAAGTGTGGTTATGGAATCTGAAACGTCGCAAAGGACCCTCTCCGAAGCTGCAGACCAACTGGGAAGGTCCTTACAGTCCTAAAAAGACTGAATGACGTTGTGGTTCGGATACAGAAATCAACACACACAAAACCGAAGGTAATACATTATAATAGGCTAGCCCCTTACCTTGGCCAAGGAGAATAAGGTACCTAAGTTCAGACCATGGTCACTAATTATTTTGTAAATAATGTGATTTATTTAACTATTTTCTAATTTTTTAGTTTTATTTTACTGCTGTAATTTATGTCTGTATTTTGAATTTATTTGCTTTGTATGAGGTGTTGAGTATTTGTTACTTTATATTCGATTATTATATGTGTATATTATATCTGTAAATAGTTGCCTCTTACTCAGGGATTGCACTGCCCGGGACGTGCAGTCTTTGAGGAGGGGGCAATGTTACGTATTTTGTATAAAATAATGTAAATAATTTGTATTTGGATGTGCAGTGTCTTTATATTACTCTCTATGCCATATTTATTTCATGTTAAAATTGTAATATTCACAAGCAACGTCGTACCTTACGTGAAAATGACGATTCAATGGGAACTTGGCAAAATATTGGCGATAGAGCCAAGTTGGCATCATTTTTGGCGACCAAGTTGGTGACTTGGGCAACCATGTTGGCGAGTTTGGTACCTTCTGGATTCTTCCAGAAATTTGTGGAGAAATCCACTAATTTCACGATCTTATGATGTGAGCGCATCTTTCCAGAAATTTCGGCCCCGGATATAAATAGAGCGATACTCGCTGCAACAGTGAGTCTGATTTCAACCAGCGAGTAGTGAGCATTGTTTAGATTAGCGATTAGTAGACTTGCCTTGAACTTGATCAGCTCGGCTGTGCTTGTGAATAGTCATTTACATACGTGTATTTTAGACACCTCTTATTGTGTTTGAGTGCTGTTGAAGGTGTGAAATCCTTCTGTTATTTATTCTGTGAATTTTGCTGCTGAATCCTGTATTTCAAGGATTGATTTTTGACAATAAATACTCATCGCTCTTAAAGAATTGACTTGTTATTTATGACTGATTTTGCATAAAATACTCGAACCCCGATCTATGTAACAATATATATAATAAAAACGTTTAAACTTACAGTTTGTACATTCAAGATGCTAATAAATAATAACTACATTAAAAACAAAATTACTACAGCAAATATAGGTTTCAATTACCATAGCAAATATACACAAATTAATTTTTTTGGTGATATTCTCCCCATTTTCCCATTCTCATCTTGCAAACTGCCTGCCGAAATATAATTTGATCTTTGGGTATGAGAATGAATCCCTGGGGGGGGGGGGGGAGTTTCTAGCTCTTCCGAGCTTTAGTCTCCAGTCTTTAGGATTTTAGATGACTGTAACATTTTAACTCTTTCCCTTTGTTAGATTTAATTACTTAAAAATTTAGAATACTTTTGGTTTAAAAATAATAAAAATACGTTGAAAGTTTAAGAATGCATTCAGTGCAAGAAAAAGCTTCAAAAACAGTGCAGATTACTGAAAATGAAGTCAGAATCAGATCAGTGGGTGGGCAGGGCTATGCCTGGCCAATGGGGATGCAGCAGTTGATCGTAGACAGTAGTGGGAATGCATTTGGGTAAATAAAAATCCAAAAAAACAGCCTTTTAAAAAGCTATGATTCATAAAAAATGCAAATTAGATGATAGAAAAATTTCAAAGTTGAATAAAATCTGTAACAAGTAATTTTAGAGATGAAAATTAAAAATGGGGAATTAATATGGGATTCCTGGATTCAAACCCAGGGAAGTGTGGGTGCGAGTCAGTCGCTCTGACCATTAGACCATGAAGACCAGAGGTAGGAGCTGAAAATGAACGTTTAAGATAAATAGAGGTTTGTAGTAAAAATGAAATAATTTTTTTAATTTAAGAGTGGATCAACAAGGATATTTCTGGGTCTGTTCAAATTTAGATCTGGAACATATTTTTAAATTTTCATGATCAAAAGAGTTTTTGAGTTCTCAAAATTTTGAAAAAAGTTGATAGCTAATTTTTTGACAAAGTTTCTGATAGAAATCATATTACTGGCAAATCTGAAATCTTTGTTCCTCATATACCAGCGAGCATTTAAAATTTGTCTTAGTACAATGCTTTGAGAGGCTTCAATTTGATTAATATGAGATTTTGCTGCATGCGCCCAAATTGGTGCAGCATAAATCAGAACTGGTCTAGGGATCGATGTGTAGATAAGCAATTTATTTTCCCTGCTTAATGCAGAGTTTCTTACTATTAGAGAGTAAACTTTACAAACCGAATTTTTGAATTTATTTCTTATGTAAGTGATGTGATGTTTAAAAGTGAGGTGATTATCTAGGACAACACCTAAGTACTTTGTGTGTTGAGACCAGGGTATTAGTAAGTCATTAATAAAGATTTTAGGGTGTTTTCTAATATTAGAGAAAAGTTTCGCTTCAGTTTTTGTTGCATTTAGAGCTATTTTCCAATCTTTTTACCACTCCTCCAGGAGAGTGATGTGAATGTTAAGGTAATGCGCAACGAGGGTTGGACTTTGACTCTGGTTTAGCACCGCTGTGTCGTCTGCATAAATGCAGAGAATTGTGTTGTCTGTTTTCGGAATATCGTCAACGTAAAGGTATAATAAATTTGGAGCCAAAATTACCCCTTGTAGTACGCCACAGTTAATGAATCTTAAATTGTTAATTTTTAATGCGAAATTTATGTTCATTAGGTTTGAGTTAATCAAGAGGATTAGTGGGGGCGGGAAATCATTTTTAATGAGTTTATAGAGAAGGCCAGTGTGCCAGACTCTATCAAATGCTTTCTGAATGTCGAGGAACACTGCTTGAAAATGAGAATAAATTATTTTGCAAAATGCTTTTCTCCATGTTCTTTACAATGCTTATCACCAATCCCCTGCTACTCCCTCCCAACTGTTATCTACTTAAGGAACAAGTTTATTCTGAACAGGTGCAATGTACAGAATCTTGACCAATCAGGAACTAGAAAGAAACAGATGCATACACTTTTTCTGAATTCTGCTTCAATATAAACTGAAAGGCAACATATTAGCTATTTTGTTTTTTAAAATTTCTTATGTTTCAAGATTTCTAGTCTGAGAAAAATATTTTCTTAAATAATGTACAAAAGAAGTAGAAGCCTAGACTCTGTTTGGGATTATCTGTGAATGGTAAAAATGTTGCCCAGAGCAAAAAAAATGTGAGCATATGCAAAGTAGCTAGGATGAAAGCACATGTGTTTCTAGCTGTGCAAAAAAAATCTTCAAGTTTATGTGTGGAAGAAATTCAATGCACTGATTCAATGATGGATAAAGAAGTAGATATAAGCCTCCAGTTAAAATATAATGTTTAGAAGGTAATATTAAAAAAATTTATTTCAAAAACCTCAGATAAAAACAAATGATTGAGTTGGCTCTTGAAAAGATATTTTATGTCTGCAACATTCCTTTTGCTGTAGTGGAAATTGAATCATTTAAAAATTTGATCCATATCCTGGGACCAAGTTTTAATTTAAAGAACTGGCAGGACCCTTTTAGATGCTCATCACAATGAAATTGATGGATTAGTTTGTAAAAACTTAAAAGCGAAAGAAAGTACTCTAGTTATTGATGGATGGAGCAATATCCATAATGAACCAATGATAATATCTTGCGTTCAAGTTAATGGAAAGTCATATATTGTAACTACACTGGAAATACAAAAAAAATTAGCGGAATTTTTATATAAAAAAAATTCAATGACATTATTCAGATTACTACAGAAAATATGACTGCCAAGTTAAAAGTATTGTTAATGATAATACTAAAAATATGGAGAAAATTAGATGTGAATCGGAACAAAAATTTGAGAATTCAGCTCTGATAACGTATGGTTGTGGAGCTCATTGGCTAAACCTTTTGGGACAAGATATAACACCTTAAAGCATTATGAAACATGTAGTAGATATTCACATGTATTTTTGAAATCACCTTGCTCCTGGAGCATAGTTAAAGGAATGCAGTGATTGTGTTTCATCTCAATTACCTGGATGTACTAGGTGGGGCAGTCAGCTGACATGTCTTGAAACATTTATTCAAAATCATACACATCATATGTAAAAATTACAAATGAGCATTATGAAGAGATGGAATGAGATATTGTAGCCGTTTTATGGGATCTTAACCTTTATCAAGTGAAAGACCTTATCAGACAATTAAAGCCAGTAGCAAGTGCTTTGGTTCATCTGGAGAGTGATTCTGCAATAGTTACTGATACTTGTCATGTATGGTGTGAGTTGTTGGACCATAATGAGTTGAAATCTCATTCTGCTGAGGTGAAAAAAGGTTTGAGCAAACAATTCTGGATTGGCATATTCTTGCATATTTATTGCATCCCAAGTACAGAGGAAAAAATCTTAATTATGAGCAAAAAGAAAGGGCCAGATAATGCTTACGAAAACTAAACCCTTTATTTATATTGTATGCTATAAACTTTGAAATGAAAGAAAAACCTTTTCCAGATACATTTTTCTAAAATCAAGTGATTAAAACTATTGATGCTCATAAATGGTGGAGAAGTATAGCAAAAGCATGTGACATTTCTTAAGATTTTGCAAGTTAGTTGCACATCTCCAAACATGCCCATCACGTTCTGCTGGAATAGAAAGAATATTCTCTAATTTTTTATTTGTACATTCAAAAACTCGAAATAGGTTGGGAAGAGATAATGTTTCAAAATTTGCTTTTTGTTACACAATGTTGAAAAGACAAAAAATGTGTTCTGATGTAGAAAATGTAATTGAATTTGATGAGATTTAATTACTTTATGTGTAATTATTTTCATAATTAAAGTTATAGTTTAATAGAGTTATGCTATTTTTTTTTTCAAATTTATGTTGCATACTAAGTTTGCATCTCTTCAAATTTCTATTGTTCTAAAAGCATAGCAAAATTGGTATAACTTCTCTATGAAAACTAACTGAAACATAAGAATTAGTTGTTTAATAGTTTAGACTGTTGTTTAATAGCTTAAATCGAAGCCAGTGAGTTACTTTATTGTTATTTACTCGTCCCTTTCTCATGCTCTGCATTCATAGTATTATCTAAAAAAGCAAACAAATTTAATAGCATTTAGATTACTGTATCAATAATATATTAAATGTTATTCTAAGTAAGTTAAAAAACATTTTAAGTCATACATAGTTAAAATTTGTAAAAAATAAAATAGTTACATCCCCATAAATAATACATATCTATTTTTGCTAGGATAGTTTTTACCAGATCTTTTTATGGTTTTTTCCACCTTTGGCAAAAACGTGTCAATCCTAATTCATAATATGTAGATTAATGTCCATTCAAATTTGGGGTAGCAAAAAAGCATTTGAGTTATACATTTTATGGGATAAAATAATGAAATAGTTGGTAATCCGAATCATAACTGCAACCACACACTACACAAATACAGATTTTGTTTCAAGCATTTAATAATATTCTCTCTTCAATTGTAATAGATGATTTGGTACTTATACATCCATACTGCTTGGCAGTGTCAGACTTAGAAAATATCTTCAAAAAAAAAGGTAAGACTAAGGAGAAAATATTATGTTCTACAAGAAAATATAAATATTACTTGGCCCTGTTTCATTCAAGTAGACATTGTCCTTGAAAAACAATCAACTTTTTAAGCCAACTGTCAATAAACATCTTACTAACGACATGCTTTGGAGTTTTAATATGATGGGCAATATATCAACCCCCAAGAAAAATGCATGTCAGTACAATATGACAAAATGCTTATTTTTCACTCCTTGGGATGGGCTAATGCAATAAAAAATAAATTTCTGCAATGTTCTTTATACATTTGAAAGCCTATTTTGCATTTTCCCAGAGATTGTAGGATATAGAACTATAAATGAAAAATCATTCTGCAACCTTAAACATCAGAAAGACGAGCATGGGGACAGTATGAGTTTTAAAAAATTGTTGTAAAGGAAATATATATATATTTTATGCTTAACAAGATCACACTTACAAATCAGATAAGAATGAATAACTAACAAAATACAGGATGCAGAGCAAGTGAACCAATCATCATTAATTTTTTTAAAACTTCCAAAAGTAATAAGTTATGAGTTTCATTAATTAACCAATTGCCGTGAGTAAAAAAAAAGATAAACAACAGGAGAAAATACTGGTTGGAAACTTTGTGAAAAAACTGATTGCTCTAAGTATGAAATTATTAACTTTATGTGTTTAGCATAAAACCTGTAACTGTACAAATACTATCAGACTATTTTTAAGACTTACTCAACAAGTTATTTTTAAATCACTTGTAGTTTAAAATTTAATCCATTGAGATTAAAGGAAAGAATTTAGAGTAAATTTATAAATAAATTAACTCCCTATATTTAAATGTAAATTTGTCAACTTTATTAAGCTTTAAGGCTTAAGTTTTGTGTTAAGTTTATACATTGCTCATAATATCAAGTAATGAAAAGCTGTCTTTGATTGGTCTTGCATAAAAAAATATTTTAGCAATCAATTACTGTTTGAACAAATTAGAATGAATTGCAAAAACAATGTATTATTTTTTCCCCTATAAGAAAAAATATGCATTTTCACCCACACAATTATTGCAGAATTAATTCTCAAACATTTTTATATGTAATGGAAAGCTTTGGTTGATAATGGAGTGAGATATAATTATATGAATGCATTTACTGTTCAAGTATTGCTGTTTATTCTTTACCGAGTTGCCCATGTAATCCTTGAAAGGCTTTCCAAAGATAAATGTACCACAGTCAGAGGACCACTGCAGTATACTATTTGGAAATAAAAATGCAATATTATTGCTCCACACCAATTTCATCATTGATCTATGAAACATAGGATGAATATAAGGTGTAGTATTCCCTTTAACACTATACAGTTACTTTAAAATTTTTCATATTACATAAAATATAAGAAAAAAAATTGTCTTAACTCTAAAATGTAATTCATTTACAGTAGAATGTCTTTTATTCGAACATTTATTATCCAGAGCGTCAAACATCTGAACCAAAGTCCGCATACATTTTCAAACAGTGCAATGCTTAACATTTGTTTCATGTGAGGCCAAAAGTGATGGGAAACCCCAAGGTGAGGGATATTTGGGGAGTTTCAGTTGTGTGATTTGGTTAACATCTGCCCGGAATATTAGGTCAGTTTGTTTCTAAGTGAGGGGTGTATACATACTCTTTTAATGAGTTTTGTTGATGTAGAAACCTGGAATTGTGGATTTCAATGCTAAATGATGATGAGATTGTCACTTCCGTGCAAGAAGAATCCCACCCTGTCGACGATGAAATGGATGAAGACGAGGACAACAACAACGAAAGTTGCAAATGCTGACGCACTCCATAGCGTTAGAGACAGCTATGAAGTGGTATGAACAACAATCAGAGTGCTGTCCTACTCATCTACTGCTGCTAAAGAAAATCAGAGCCATTGCAGTGAAAAAATGAAGGTGTACAACGGTACAGCAAAAAATAAGTGATTATTTAACACAATGAAGGTAAAATTGCAACACTTTGCACCTATTTTGCTTTTTATTCAAGCACACTTCCGGCATGTGATGATTTTCAATATTTTTATAGTGTCCAGTATCATATACTGCATGGATCGCATTCGGTTTCCGGTTACCCGAACAATCGCGTATCCAAATGGTGTCCGGTCCCAATTCATTCGGATAAACGACGTTCTACTATACTATGAAATCTAGAAAAAGAACTTGAAAATTTCTGTTTAACTTGTTGCAGCTCATTTTAAATCGATACATACAGTCCACATTTTATACGTATTATTTAGGAAATTGAGGGAAATGAAGAAATTCAGATAGAGTATTTATTCAAATCTAATCTGCAATTTTTTTCCAATATTAATACAATTGAAAATTGGGTGTCTTTTAGAATGGAAGGCAGAAATATTTGTTGGATGAGGGTAATATAACACGATACTAATAGTTTGAACATTTATAGGGGTTAATGTATGTATTCAAAGTTTTCAATAATGGTAAAATTAATTATTCACTTCTTACTGGTTCTCAACAAAAACTTTTTTAATTTCATAAATATTGGATATTTCTTTTAATACTATTTTTTCATAAAAATGTATTGAGAATTAGGAGTGCAGTGATGAATTGATGGCAGCATAGATTCTAATAAATATGGTAATTTGAAGAACATTATGAGATACATTTAAGAGTTCATGTAATATTTAAATTGTTTCACTTGCTTCCAAGCATCAATTAGCTTAATGAATTTTTACATATTAATACATTAAAGGGAACATATTTACTGTACAGTCCCCCTTGGCGCGATTTTTTTTACTTTGGCGATAAACCTTTTTATATGGCAACCCCCATCTGACCCGACAAGTAATTGCAGTAACCCTATTGGACAACAGAATGTATATAGCTGCCATTATCTCCTTCGTACAAGAAGTCGCCATTTTGGCGACTTTTGGTGAGATTTTGAAAAAGTTGCCAAGGGTGACCGTAAAGTAAATTTTTACCCATTAAAGTATAAATAACAGTAATTTTCCCCATTCTAACATCTGTTACATAAAATAAATTATTTGTAACATGTCTACGTTTAGATGTTCCCAAACCAAAAAGATAGCTTTATATATATTGAATATACAAAGACAAAAACATTCTAAAGAATGATTAAATCAAAAATTATTAGTGTAAATATAATGAAGCAAAGCAATTTTTTATATTTACATTAAATTTAATGACCAGTAGAATGAGAGAAAAATCCTTTACCTGAACAGTTTTTCCAAGAAAGTCTCCTCTTCTCTCTTTAGTTATCACATCCAAGTAGATTTTGCCCGTTGTTATGTTGTTGTCTCGATGAAGTTTAATATCTAAGAAACGTTCATAATTCCCAAGGTCAAGGTCTACTTCTCCACCATCGTCTAGGACAAAGACTTCCCCTGTACAGATTTCATTAAAATTGGATTCACCAATTCACATATATTAACATGCTTACAGTTCAAGAATTCAGGAATAAAACAGCAATTTTAAGTCCATTAAAAATAATATTTTGAGCATCATATACTTCAATAGATATAACATGATAAATTAACTAGACTTATTTCTGCATCCCAACACAGGAGCATTACAATAGATAGACATTCTTACCATGTTCATAGGGTGAAAATGTACCAGCATCAATATTAATGTATGGGTCAATTTTGATTGCAGTCACTTCATACCCATTACTTTTGAGGATTTTACCAATACTGCTAGCAATGACTCCTTTCCCAATTCCACTAATAACACCACCAGTGACTAAAACGTACTTCATGGCAGGTATTGGAACCTAAAAAATAAATCTTGATTCATTATTTCACACTTTTCCAATGAAAATTTACATGCTTGTACTTACACACTATCAATAACTTAATTAGCCTTCTTCCATCACAACCTGCCTTTGTCAAAAATAAAAGAGCCCAATTTAAATTTAAAATTGATTATCTGATATTCAAATGAAAGTTATGCATATGAAAAACAAATGCATCTTGCATTTCAACATATTACAAAACTCAACCATCTAACTTCACTCGCAATCGCATTCTGTTTCATCACATTTCCCTTTCATCCACAAAATTTATTTCAAATTTTTAAGTTTTATTTTAAATAATAGATGCTTTGCAAATTTCAAGTCAACTGAGTTTATCTATAGTAAGCCACTTTCATCATATAATCAAAAAATTTCTCACATCTCACTAACTGATAAATGCTTACTTTACTAAAAATTAATGTTGAATACCTGCATGATTAAGTGATTTAAGTAATAGGTGAGAGGTATGACATATTTTAAGATTCTGAAGGAAGATGCATAAATATATCGCAAATCAAGTTATTTTGCATTTAAAATTGAACAAAGTAAAGAAGCACATTTTCCAGAAAGTTAAAAATGTATATATAAATTATAAATATATATGCATATGTATCTAATAAATAATACCATTAACCTAGGATCCAACCGGAAAATGAATCAAAAAATATAAGACAAAAATCAACATCTAAAAAATTAGTTAAATCATAACATTTCTATTCATGCTACAGTTAGAAGTTTCATTTTATTTACCTCAAACAAAAGTCTTGGCATACGCAGGGATACACTAAAAGTTTTTAAAGGATGGTAAACTTTCAACCAATTCATTATCAATAAGTTGTTTCATTCTTTTAAAACTAAATGAATAAACAAAAAAAAATATGTATGAACTAATAATAACTTTAATAAATAAGAGCTAGTTGTTTGTTTTAAAAATTGTAAAATATTATAAATGTGAAAATGAAAACCATCATCCACATTCCATTTTTCCTTTTGATAAAAACATGATGTGCCAATCAAAAAACGAGGGGGTGCTAATTTTTAGTAAAATTAACAGCATTTATAAAAGAAAAACACGAAAATTTCAAAAACTTGCATATAATGTTTATACTCACCATGTGCAAAATCGCGCTAAAGGGCGAATGTTGCCAGATATTGTACCAGCTATGTACAATGCGTTAATAAGCAGGAGAGTAGCAAGTAAATTCCGAGCTTTGCTTAATTTTCACTTTCCCCCATCAAATATATAAATTCAAAGCACACAAAGATTTGCTGAAATCTACTGTATTTTTTTCCAGTTCTTGTTTGATTAAATGCGTAATATGAGTATCACTTAGGATTATTATTAGTTAAAGCAAGCGTGGTTAAGACAATAGTAAAAAAAAAATGTTTTGGTGGCTGGAAGCGTCCTGTTTGCTGGAGATGTGGGGATGTCTTCAGAAACAGGGGCTTTGTCAAGCACCAGAATACACCAAAAACGCCAAGAAGCGCGAGAATCATTCAAATATGGCTGCCTGGCTGTTGGATTTTCTTACGTCTGACTGCCTCACTAAGTTAGAGTAAAAGAGTTAGAAATTGTGGGCTTCCACCACAAAAAAGAGTTCGAAATACAATTACAACTTTTAAATAGAATGCATTAAAAAAAATGAATTTGTAATCTTTGTTTTGGTCTTATTTCAGGGTAGAAATTTTGAACTAGTTTTTGAACAATATTTTTATTTTAGTTGAAAAGATTAAGATATAAGAAACTTTTTTTTTTTTGTATATTAAGCGCTCAAAAACAGTTCCATTACACATACAATTCTTTTTTTTTTTAAATAAAATTTCTAATTTTCTTTTGAAACAATTGGTATTTTTTTAAAAGTAAAGAGATCTCGTTATATTTAAACATGAAATAAAAATTTTTGAAATTTATTAAAATAGTATTAAATATATAAATAAACTTAATTTTCAAAATTTTTTCTCTCTTATCTTTATTTATTATTACATACTATGTTTACTTTCTATAAATCTATTTATATATATATATATATATATAATTTAAGTTTTTACTTTTTATTTTTTTCATTAAATTATTTTCTACTTATACTGTGTATTTTCATATACTGTTATTTTGAAAATTTTTACGATTAAAATTTTATAAATGCTATATACAAATTTATTTATATGTTAGTATTTCTAATATCTTCAAAAACTCTATTTTTGACTACTCTTTATTTTAATGTTAAAAATTAATATTTGATTTACACAGATATGCTAATAAAATTTTAAAAAATGAAAAGCTTATTTTGACTGCAAAATTTATTTCAATAAAAAATAATCAACAAATATTTTTCGTTTATTTTTTTTAAATGTTGAAGCTTTTTAGATAAAATATTAATAAAACTTTTCAACTTCTCTGAATTGTTGTTTTTTCTATAATTCCTTTGAATTGAATTATGTATGCACTGCCAGTTTTCATGAGCAGCTTGACCACTAGGCCGTGGTAGCTTAATGGTCAAGGTCACCTGCTCGTAGCTGGCGTATCATGAGTTTGAGTCTGGTACCACTGAAGACCCGCCGTGCAAAGGCGGCCGATGCACGTTAAATATGTAGAGGGGTTCAATTCCTCTCATTGGTGTGGTGTGGAAGTTAGGAGAAGCGGGTGACAGCTGAGGTGTCGTCCTCAAAACATGACCATGGTTCAAAATTAATAGAACCTTCACCAATAACGTTCGTACAGCTTTATAGTGCGATGTAAATATAACTCTCTTACTTTCTTGAATAATGTTATTAACAATTTTTACATTTGTTCTAATTTAAAATTTATTGTTTGATATTTCATTATTGGAAATGATATCTCTACACATTTTTAAGAAGAAGAGGATGACGGAAGATGGTACATCCTTCCGTAACTGTCCCACCACATTCACAATAAGAATTAAAATAAGAGTGATAAGAGTCAAAATTAAATGTTATCATCCTTTGCATTCGGTTTTTCAAAATGTATATATACAAATACAAAAGTAGCTTTAATGTTATTCTTAAAAATGCAGTTATCTTTCCAATATAAAATTTGGGAATATTTCTACAAAATTCTATATTCCTTTTTCTTTTTTTTTCCAAAAACTGCCGCAAAAAATATACATTCGTGTTCTATATGTTTTCTCAAATTTTATTTTTAAAATTAATGGGGCTTTCTAGTTTTTATTATTTAAATACATTTAAAAAATTTTATTTCATTTTTTAGTTAATAAACTATGCATAGTTTGAAAATAATTAATTTTTTATGAGTATTGCTGGCGGCGAAAGCTGTATAAAAATTCAAATTTGCAATAATTATCGAGTAATTGTCAATTTAATTGAAATTGTCAAATTTAGTTCATTATTGAATTTTTTTATGCAGGAATAATTGTGCTTCAGAATACGGAAAAATTGCCGTCACAGCTTGCCGCAAGAAAGAAAGAAAATTTTTACTTCCACTTTGGAACACTTATTACCAACAAGAAAATTGAATGAAAAAGTTACTGAATTTCATTACTTCAACATTTTCAAATGAAGATTATAATAAAAAGGAAATATATTAATTAATGAAGATGGATATCTTGACTTTATAATTTCAGACAAAGCTTTAATTTCAATCCAGATAGTAAAGAATATTTTAATTAAAGTACAATTCAATGGTTGGTTTTTTATATATATCAAACACAAATCCATTTATTTTGTTAAATAGATTTATAGTGTAAGTATAGCAATTTTTTGTGTATCTGAATCCAACTTATTGGGATTCCTCATTAACTTCAAATATAAGAGAATGTATTCATTACAAGTAATTCTTAGCAGTGGCGTACACACACACACAAGGGGAGGGTTTGAGAGTTCACAATCCCCCTCCTTAAACCAAGTATTTAATTTTCGCCATAGAGCTTATGCCTTCGCGCTTAGCTCTACGTGTTTTTTTCTCCTCCCCCCCCCCCCAAAAAAAAGAGGTATCGCCACTGATTCTTAGACTGAATTATAAAACGAGTTTAAAAGTATTATTTATTTTCTTTTCAACATCGTATAAATATTCAGAAAGAATTCAATTACTCCTTTCAACAGAAAAAAAAATTAGATTTTCACGTAAAAGAAATCAAATTTATACTTTAATTTTAGTTTTTTAAATGTATCGTTTATGTATTCCCTTTTCCATAAATTTCAAAAATTTTGCTAAAAAGTGAAAAGATATGTACACAATGGCGCACACAAGGGGAAGACCCCCTCCCTGCCAAAGCCCTTGAGTTTTTTTCAGTTGATGATAATCCTATATGTATATAATGCAAAATTTAATTAAGTACTTGTAATTAACAATTTATTTTATTAATTAATACTAACTATTGATTCAGTAATTTATTTTTTACTGTTTTTTGTTGGCAAAATCAGAAGAATTAATTGGTTTTGTCTTGAGGTATGATGCAAGTTGGGGAACTTTCAACAATGGACCCTTCCCCCCCTTGAAAAATGTTTGCATGCGCTATTGTATGTACACATTAGATTTTGTTACAAATAAGTTTTTTTTTTAATTTACGATGTTTTTGATCTAAATAAAACAAATTTAATTAGAAATTTGTGTTTATTTGAAAATAACTTTATTGAGGAGTGCATCAAAAAATGGGTAGAAAATATTATTGCTGTTATTCAAAAAAATGCAACAGCAATATTCATTTGTTTAAGTGGGGTCAAAAGCAAAAGTTAATGATTATCACACAAAAGAAAAATTTAATTGCTTGAGCTTTTTCTTAATTTTAATTATTTTGCTTGCATTCAAAGTGAAAATCCTTCATGATTTAATCTCTTTTATTATGCTTTAAGTTTATTCAATATTCTGGTATTTGAATTTTGATAGTTGTTACAAAGGAAGAAAGTAATTCCTTGTATGGTAAATATCTCAATAACGTGGGCTGGATTTTCTACCGCCAAATTCTCTTTTCTAACCGAAGATCGATCGCCAATGCGTATCCTTGAGAGGAACCGGTTTGTAGTAACTATATGCAATACGATTCTCCTCAGAGAAAACTCCGCGTAGTAATACATTGTATACCTGACATTCGGGTTTTCATTTCAGTGTTGATGTTTTCTGAAAATATTACCAGTGTAATTTAAAGGGTCGGTTAAACGATTTCTCGAATTCACATTTTAAACTTTTTTATCTCAAAATGAGATTTAAAAAAAAAACTTTATGTACACGTCAACTAAGTTAAATTTCAAGTTTTTTCTTTTCAAAGCAAAGAGTTATTATTTAAATTCGAAGCTAAATTACATTATTTTTATAAATACGAAACATAAATATCAAATGAAACATAGTTTTAATTTTTTGCCAGAACAAAGGAAAATAATTATTTATAATTATGAAAAAAACACACATTTTAGTACAATCAGTGCAGATTGTCTAGTCAAACCAATCCAGAAATCTCAAATATCTTACTATCCTAAATATCTATTATTTGTTTTATCTCATCATTACCTTAATTTTTAAAGGACATAATCACTCAGATTTTTCGAAATAATCGAATGCTTTTCTGAAAAAATTATCTTCCTTATCAGTATTATATCTTAAAATTATCTTTCTTATTCAGAGATGATTTATTTTTTAAATTCATAGATTATTTAATATTGGGTTTTTTTTAGATATAATAGTTACAAAGGTTTTATTACAGTTTGGAAGGGAATATATACTTATATACAGTACAATATCTTACACATTTCATAATTTTCATTATATTTCTCTTTTTTTTAACTACAGATTTTCGAAAAAATAGTGATTTACAAAAAGCTGTTGATATTGTATGAGTTCCTGAATAGTATAAGAAAATTCAGTTCTGCTCCTGATAATAAAAGTAGCCGCGGTAACTTAGTGGTCTAGATAATGGACTCGTGGCCGGTGTGTCATGAGTTCGAGTCCAATACCACTGAAGACCCGCATTGTAGGGGGACAATGCATAAAAAATCTATCGATGCTTAAACGTTCTCTCGTTGGTGTGGTGTAGAAGTTAGGAGAGGGGTTGCCAGCTTAGGTGTTGTCCTCGTCACTTGACCATGGTTCAAAATTACGAGGTCCATCTTCAAAAACCCTCGAGTAGCTGAATAGTGTAATGCTAATATTTATTCACTTAAGATAATAAATGTGTTGAAAATAAATCTCGAATTATCCACGTATAATAAAGCTAGAATTTTCAACAACCAAAACATCACGGCTTCTAGGATTCCTGGAAAGGGGTGACTGTAAATTGATATCTTTGCTGCAACACTTTGAATTCATCAATCAAGAGTTCATTAGTGATATAAACATATTAATCTTAAATTAACATTTCAAAATTTAGTATTTTTTTATGAAACTTATCAAAATAAAAACTCTAGAATTAACTAATGACTTTTTGAATCCTCCTTGATATTATTCCTTTTAATTACTTTTACAACTTTACATACATCTGTGTAAAATAATTAAATGATTTTTTTTTTCTAAACAGGACATAAGATGTAAAAATTCTTTTCATTGAAAATGAGTGATTTCCATTTTGTACAATTTATATTTCAATATTTGAACCATATGAAACTACAATTATAGCAAAAGTTATAATTGACATAGTTTAAATATCCATGTAAAAATTAAAATAGAATTGAGACAATGATGAAATAACAAAATTTATGTGCTCCTTAATCCATTGTTTTCTAATAAAAGTTGATAAACATTTAAAAACATGTAATCTCAAAAACTTGGAAAATGATTTTAAAAATATCATATTATGACAGAAGGTTGAATATATTATGCCAATTGCAAAATTTTAAAAATAATGTTGAAAAAAAGAATATGTTCTGGTTAAACACTTTTCTCCTTGCAAAACAAGAATGAATGTTTTAATTAACAAGACTTAGATTTTTTCAGAGGTCATAGTCAATTTTAAAAAAATTATAGCATTAATTTTTTGATTTGTTTAAAGATCATAGCCAATAAAAATATGATTAATAGCATTTTCTTAATTTCAGAACTTAAAACAAAATCAGTAAAAAAAGTATTAAAAAATATAAATTAATTCAGTGCTTTTCAAACTGTGGGGCGTGCCCCTCCAGGGGGGTGGGATAACCCTACAAGGAGGGTGCGAGCATGTCGGAAATAAAAGATTAATTAAGAATGTATCTATATATTAATTTATTGAAAAAAAGCAAAGGAAAATATTTTCTGATATAAAAATTAATCAAATATCCATATGTGTACACTGTTATAATATACTTATAAATTATACAGTACAATACATTTGATAATAAATTTATCTATATTAAATTAAGAACAAGTTTAATAATTACTACCGACTTCCTTGAGCTTGCTATATACAAGATTTAATATATCTTGATAATTTGTGTTATTTATAATTAAAGTCGTATTGTAATTTCAGCGTCAAAGTACATTATTATTGCTTTCAATACAATGTTATTGTATGGGGGGGGCGATGAAAATTATGATTGAAAATTGGGTCGCCAATATTTAAAATTTGAGAAGCACTGAACTTATTGGTAAACTTTTTATTTTAGATTATCATACATGGTATGATTTATAGCATACCATATTCGATTGTGTCATATGTAACATCTACGTACTAAAGTATCATTGAATTTTGTAGTAAGGATGCAAAAATGAAAAAAATTTATGAAATTAATATACTTAACTATTAATCATTTGTAAGAAAATAAAAATTAACTGAATTTTTTATTTCTCATATAAAAAATTCTGTTTTTTTTTTTTTTTTTTTTTGTCATGATATTGTAATTTTTACCTTCAACATTAAAATTCTGTAAAATATAGAGTATGTTGTACAGAAATCATTAATATAAAACATTATCTTGTAGATTATTACACACCAATTCAAATGTTTAATATTATTCAGCCAACTATATAGAAACAAATCTTTTGCGAAAAAAAATTCACAGGTCACAAAAAACAGAAATTTTTTGTTGAATATTTTTTATATGCCACGAAAGCAATAAATTAACTTTTAATTTTTTCGTATTCGTTTAATTAATAATCATTGCATTCATTACCGTCTAATTGATTCGATCAGCTGAACTATTTTTTAGCACTTGAAAGCAATTAAGCGTGTAAATGTTATTCAAGAATTGGCTCTGTGCATTAAATATCTAAATTCTACGAGGATATAATGCTTAATTATTTAAAGAAATTTAGAAGTGATACTTTAAATTTATAAGAGGACATTTTCTTTCTAAACTTATAATAATCGAATTTATATTATTTGAAGACTCCTAAATTTCTTTGCGTATTCAAAGAAAAAAAAATTCGTTGTGTTCATCTTTAAATTTGACCTTTTTTTTTTTTTGCTAAATCCTATGTTTTATTTTGCAGAGTTTCTTGATGAAATGATGAAATGATTCATTTAAGAGTATCTTGATAAAAAATGTTTAAAACTCGTTTATTAAGTCATCAAATACTTTTTTTCTGCTAAACATAATTATTACAAAAATATGTCAACAAACTTTGTATCAAGTGTTTTAAATGATTCAGTTTTATTTATTTATTTTACTGTTCATTTTATGCTACTACATACAAAATACCATGTTTAATTAAATATTTGGAAATTCTACATCGTCTGAGTTTTTTACCCATGCTTTAAATTTTGATTTTTAAAAATTTAAATACTTTTGGTTAATTCCTTATAGTGGTTGCGGTAACCTAGTAGTTATGGTACGAACTCGAGGCTGGAATGTCTCGGGTTCGAGTCCTGGTGCCACAAGGGATCCACCATGTAGAGCAGGCCGATGTACATTGAATCCGTAGAGGCTCAATGTCCATCCGATGATGTGGTGTGGCAGTTAGGAAAGGGGGTGCCAGCTCATATTTTAGTGTAATCAGTAAGAATTTCTAGTCAACATATATTAAGACTGGATCTAATCTAGAAACTTTATATCTCTTACTATTCTAAATGTATTATTTGTTTTATTTTTATCATTATCTTAATTATTAAAGGATATAATCTCTCATATTTTTAGAAATAAACAACTTTAGTTAAAGTTTTTGTTTTTTACAAAATCAATACTTTGAATTTACCTCCATTATATTTATTCAGAGCTAATTTACTATACACAAAGATTAATTCATACAAAGTTTTTTTCGATATAATAGTTAAGAGATATAATTTGGAAGTGAATATATACTTGTAGTATGGTATTTTGTTTTACATTTCTCATTGCTTTTCTCTTTTTTTTATTAATAGTTTTTCGAAAAAATAAAGATTTACAAAAAAATTGTTGATATTGCGTAAGTTAGTGAATAGTTCAAGAAAATTCATTTCTGCTCCAGATAACAAAATCTCTTAAGTAAATGTGTTGAAAATAAATTCAGTATTATTCCGTACAGTTAATTTAGATTTCTTAACTACTGAAACATCATGACTCTTAGACAGGATTCCTGAAAGAGGGATAAAATTGATATCTTATTTGTATTACTTGACTTAACAGGAAATTGATCAATCATCGATATAAATATATTTATCTTGAATTAACATATCAAAATTTTAACATTTATTTATAAAACAAACTAACGCGATTTAGAACAAACGATTTTAGAGGTTTGCTAGTGCCTTTTGAAATTTCTTTATTCCTTAGAATCCTACATGATCTTTTTTTTTTATTGTATCCAGTTAAGGGAAATTTATTAAAGCTCTTGTTTCATTTAGTAAAACACTTCTATATACATGTGTGTAAAATAATTAAATGATTTTCCCCCCTAAACAACATATAAGATGCAAAAATTCTTTTCAATGAAAATGTGTGTGTGTGTGTGAGTGAGCTTTTAAAAAAAAAATTTCCGTTCATAATAATTGAGAACGAACAAAAATATTGTGATTAGAAACATTTGCGAATATGAACATCCCTTTTATTTCATTTATTTATTTATTTATTTTTTGTACAAAACTACACACAAAAATTCTTCTGATCTTTCATGTTTAGAAAGACACCGTTTTGAGGTCAACAAATCTATAGTACTGTTTTTGCGGCATAGTCCAAAAGATTAAAAAAAAAACGGAGTGTCAAGAATAGGGAATTCCTTTTGTCAAGAATTGGGGAGTGTTTCAAACACTTGAAAAAGTAATCCTTCAAGTAATACTGAGAACTTCTTTTTCTTTTATCTTTGCTGCTTCGCTACTATAGTTCACTTCTTGTCTGAGAATCATCAGTTTAGAAATCTTTTTTTTACCAGTCATTTTATTGTAAGCGATCTACAGTTTCAATTAAATATCTTCAACAAGTACGAAATATGAAATATTATGAGTTTTGTTCAGTGATTAATTATATAAAAATACTAGCTGCGCGGGGTATAACGGCTAGTATTTGAACTGATCAACTGAATTTGTTTCACTTGTTAAAAAAAGTCCTCTGTTAACAACAAATGAAATATATATTTTTTCTATATTTATTACAATTGAAACGAAATGCTTTAATTTTCATACCAATTAAAAAAAATTACGAAGTTTGTATTCCTTTTTTTTATAAACTATGTGTTACTTAGAAAAAGCCACAACATTTCAAAGTTCACGAAAAAAAAATTTTAATGTACTTATTTAAATTTCTAATACTCTTATCCTTATGAGAAAATAAAATAATTTTGAAAGGTAAAAAAAAAAGTCAGTTCTTGAAAACACTAATCTAAAATAAAGTTCAAGTAATGATCAGCGCATATAATTTTCTCAATTTAGCCAATTAAGAAATACACATAAAAGCTATTTACCTAATCACTTACATATTTTTCAAAAAATTTATAATGTTATAAAATCAATCAAAGTATTGAAAATTAGGAATATAAAATGCTTGCATTATTTTTATATAGTTTGACAAAGTTTTAATGTTAAAATATGCTTTGATATTAAAACATTTGAAATAGCAAATGTGCTTAAATAAAGTTAAAGCTTTTTAGTAATTGAATTTAATAGAAGCGTTGTGCACGAAAGATGAAAAATATACATGTTAGATGGATTAGCTATTGAATGACTTTTGGAAGAAAATTGTCCCATATTCATTGCATCGCTAAAAATTATTCAACATTTCTTAAACCTAACAATTAAATTTTAAATAATAGTAATCAAATAGTGTCATTAATAAAAAAAACAACAAAAATGGACAACTAATTTTATAAATTAATTTAACATTGAAATTAAAGAACATGGGTTCTTTTGGCTGCAGACTTCAAATTTATATGCAATCACACCTCAGCTGGGACGTTTAATTTGTATTTTATTAACTACCACACAACATAATTCGAGAAATTTGAAATCCCGTTTCTTATATTAAGTCGCACTTGCGGAATTTCACAAAGTGGGTTCTTGGTAAAATCAGGATTCGAACCCATGACTAATCTTTTAGACTGCGACCCATTAAAAAAGATAAAAGATGTAGAAATACCTTATACGAAGTAAAAATAGACGTGAAAACTAAATACTATGTAGAATTTTCCCTTAGAATGTAGATTCTAATAAATAGGTCTGTACCGCGGAAATCTGTCACGAACTGCAGTCTTTTAATGTATAAAAGAAAGTAGAAAATAGAAAGACTGATTTTAAGCATTAAAAAAAACTAAACTTTATTAAAAAAAGTTTTCTTTGAATGGAAAATAAATTGATTGATTTGAACATACCAAATTGTATTAAAAATCTTTAAATTTCATATGAATTTCATTAAACTTACCAATAATTTTATTTTATATAATTATTCCACTTTACAAATGGTTAGAAATTTGTATTGTTTTTAATATAACAATTATAAATCAAATAATAAATAGAATGTTTTTCGATAAAAGGAATTTAGTTAATTAAACCAATACTTAAATTAAGTGTATTAAATTCATTAGAATTTCATGCTTCAGAAAATAATGTAGGCAAAATGCAGAATCTTCCTCCAAATTGTAAACGCAATATATGTAAGTAGATAAGTAAAGCCGATTCTGCGGTAAAGGCGCGCAGGCACAGGCGCGGTAAAGGTGCAGGCGCAGGCGCAGGCACAGGCACAGGCGCGGTAAAGGCGCAGGCGCGGTGGAGGCAAAGGCGCAGAGTTGAGTTGTTTTCCTCCTGTGGAGGCACAGGCGCAGGCGCAGAGTTGTTTTCCTCCTGTGGAGGCTGAGTGGAGTTGAGTTGTTTCCCTCCTGCTATGGTTTTGGTTTTCGAGTTGATGGGGGAGTTGAGTTGTTTTTCTCCTGTAGAGGCGGCGCAGGCAGCGGGTCTGATCTTGATTCTACAAGATGGCTGTAGAATGTTTTAAATCGTTTTCTTAAATATTTTTTATAATAATCTTTTTTTGAAAAAAAAAATGAGCACTTTTTTATTATTGGAACTTATAAATTTTGTAACTGAAGAATTTTTGGAAAATCTTTGCCTAGATAATATTTTAAGAGAAGTAAGAGAAATGTTACATCCACCTGATTATTTTGAATAGTATGAGAATCTGAATAAAATGATTTTTTAAATGTTTGAGTTAATTTTATTTATATTGTTTGTTAGTTTAATTTATGTTGAGATACTTTCTTATTAAAAATAAGTTTGGGTACATTTAAAAAAAATTATCTCAGAATGTTTAAGCGTAAATGATATTTTAAATACATTTCATACAAAAGTAAGAAAAAAATACTGTATAAATATTTTGTATAAGTTTCCGACAAGATTTGGCTTTAAAAAGTTTATTTTTATAAATCTGAAAGAAAAAAAAATGGTTTATATATATATATATACGGTTATAGTGTTAATTTTATTCATACTGCTTTCAAGTTTAATTTATGCTGAAATAGTTTCATTTTAAAATATAAATATCAATATACGTCTTTCAAACAAATTATCTTAGTATGTTAAGCATAAGCGATATTTTAAATATATTTTGTATAAAAGTAAGGAAAAATTTATGTTTATGTGTTTAAAGCAAACTCTTTGCCTTTTCCAAAGAGTATAAATTGTATAACTGTGCATTGCAATAACCATTTAGTTCATTTTTTTTTTCTTAATTGAATAGAAATAAAAAAAATTTAAATCGCTTTCTTGAATGTTTTTTATAATAATCTTTTTTTGAAAAAAAAAAAATGAGCACTTTTTATTATTGAAACTTACAAATTATGTAACTGAAGAATTTTTGGAAAATCTTTGCTTAGATAATATTTTAAGAGAAGTAAGAGAAATGTTATGTCCACCTGATTATTTTGAATATTATGAGGATCTGAATAAAATGATTTTTTAAATGTTTAATTTGAGTTAATTTTATTTATATTGTTTGTTAGTTTAATTTATGTTGAGATACTTTCTTATTAAAAATAAGTTTGGGTATATTAAAAAAAATTTTTCTCAGAATGTTTAAGCGTAAATGATATTTTAAATACATTTCATACAAAAGTAAGAAAAAAAATACTGTATAAATATTTTGTATAAGTTTCCGACAAGATTTGGCTTTAAAAAGTTTAGTTTTATAAATCTAAAAAAATTGGGGTTTTTTTTTATACGGTTATATTGTTAATTTTTTTTTCATACTGCTTTCTAGTTTAATTTATGTTGAAATAGTGTCATTTTAAAAGATAAATATCAATATACGTCTTTCAAACAAATTATCTAAGTATGTTAAGCATAACTGATATTTTAAATATATTTTGTATAAAAGTAAGGAAAAATTTATGTTTATGTCTTTAAAGCAAATTCTTTGCCTTTTCCAAAGAGTATAAATTGTATAACTATTCATTGCAATAACCATTTAGTTACATTATTTTTTTCTTAATTGAATAGAAATAAAAAAAAATATTTATTATACATTGCTTTAATAACAAATTGTAAATTTTAATTCGGTATAATGATTACACATACACAGCAAAGATACAAAGTAAATTGTTTATTCAGAAATCAACATCTTGTATTGCGTTTTACATTACAATTGTATATATATATATATATATTACAGGAGAACAACAAATTGTAAAATTGATTTCAGTATAAGGATTACACAAAAAGATACAAAGTAAGTTGTTTATTTACAAAAGCAGCATTCCATTTCACATTACAATCTTTTATTTACATTACAAAAATTACATTATTGTGTCATCATTGGATTTTATGTCTTACTGCTCATTGAATAGGTCTAAATTCATCAATGACCAATGTCCATGGGCAAGCGTAGTAATGCCATCATCATTAATAAACCTTTTGTCATCTTTATAGGACAGAGCAAGTTTGTTTTGCTTTATGGAGTGTATTGAATGAAATTTGGATCTATAATTAAGTTCATGTCAACATATTTTAATTTTTGATTAAAAAGACAGACTTTCTAGTCCTCAAATGTTATTTTATTTTTTAAAGTTTGTTTTTTAATTCCTTTTAACCACTTTTCAATCTTATGGTTTGTTTTGTAGGCATACATTTTCGATTTTAATCCTACATATTCTGTCATAATATTTCCTTTGTTTTCATCTTTCATTTTCCCGAAGACATTTTTGTTAACTAGAGGTAAATTAAGGTATCCGAACACGTTGAAAATGATCCAATTCAGTCAAGACAGATATTTTTGTTTTTTATTTTATTGAATATAGAGCTATCTTTTGACTTTACGAAATATACTTTATTTTGTTTCTACACTACCTAGAGGCCAAGTTACAATCAATTTTATAAAGTTAGAAAAACGGAAGTGTGGGTTTTTGATCTACCAGAAGTGGGCATTTAAATTGCTCAAAATCTTTCATGGCGAGTCCGATAACTCCAAATATTACGAATGTATTTCTATAAAACTTTTTAAACCTGATATTTACATTATTTTCTAGAGAATGTACTAAAATATGTCTTATTATATGAGTACTTTTTGAGTTTTTGCTTGTTATTTAAATAATGGTCTCATAAAAAATGTAATATTTCTTATAAGGTTTACTCAATCATCTCTAAAATTTTTAAATTTTAATAAAAAATTAAAATTTTAACACATTTTCTAGATAAATGCATCTAGTTTGTTTTCGTAAAACTTTTACTAATATATGTTTATTAATTTTTTCTCTAACTGCTTTGAAGTTTTTCAAAAATACTGCTAAAATTTAACTTATAATTGTGATTTTTGCAAAATTCAGGTAATTTATATTAAATTTTGATAGTTAAATAGAGTAATATTTATTGATATTGAGTCCTAAAAGAGCATTTATAATGTTTTAGTATGCTATTTTGTTAAAAAGTACTCCGAATGTGTTCGGATACCTTAATAATGTTATTTTTGTCATAGTCTGAAGTGTCATATAAGTTAATATCGTCTTCCATGTCACTATAAAAATCATCAGTCTTTATTTCATAGATAAAGGAATCGGTGTCTGTATACATGAGCCTTACTTTCGAGTCGTAATGGTGCTTCATGTACTCATAGTGAAAAGAATAAATTAGGACTTTTGATATGTCTAAAATCGCCATTCCTACCTGTATTGGTTTCAAGAATTTGATTTGGGTTTTTTTAAGATGAACGGCCATTAAGTTTCAGAAAATATTGTACGACGATTAAAATTTGGTTTCGCTATTAACTTTCGAGCTTGCTCTTCTGTTGAGCATAAACGTATATCTACTCTTCTTCTTACAATTTCATCGTTTTCCCGAATATGCTGTTATTCATTAGATTGTAAAAATCCTTTTGAAAGTCATTTACAGCTTTAGTTCTTAACTCTGTATTGTAATCTATGTAATTTTTAAGCCAAGGCGACTGAAAAAACTTTAAACCACGATGAATTTTTTTCAAGACTAACCCTAATTTTAAATAAGGCTTTAAATTTGAATAACGGAAAATATATTTTGTTTTGGGTTCCAAAGTAGTTAAAAGTCTAGGTTCTCTACAATTAGGGGGGGGGGTATTTTCAGGGACAAGGGGAAAATCTGAATGTTTGTCATGCAAATCGGAAGGGTAGTCAAGATCCACTTCCCAGATGTAACCTACATCGGAGTCATCTGATAAATTGAAAATATCCTGTTCAGTTAAGTTGTCATCACTCCAAACAAAATATTTTAAGGGTAGATATTTACTCATCGCGTAACCGTACAAATTATTTGCGTCAAGGTACATTAAATATTTTATCTCATCATCTGGATTAAAGTTAGACATATGTTTGTTGTTATAGCATAACGATTGCAGCACTGACTTATACCTCCTCTTACACCCTTTTCTATAAAAAGAAGCATGTCGTAATCTGTGAACAGTTCGATAGCTACTTTAGGTTGTAATAACATAGCATCCCATGATAAAGCTGGGGTGGTAAAATACCAACGTTTATAAGTTTGCATGCATATTTTCTGAAAGTTTTCAAAGAGATCTGTTAACAATAGGCATCTGTTTTTACAGTATTCACCAAGATTATTTAAATGGAATTCATTACATGCATGATTATAATCATATACACTTATAGGCTCCTCATTTAGTTTATTGTAAAATTTGCTAATAGGTGGTAAACAAGAATCTTTACACTTTTCAAAACTATCAAAATAATCATACGGAAAAACTCCTTTTCTTAAAAGTAAATCTATTTTTTTTCTGAATCAAAATAATGTTTCATATATTTAAATTCATCTTTTTTTAGTGTTTTTATATCAAATTTTCCAAACAAGAAGACATGAATCAAGAATCTTTACACTTTTCAAAACTATCAAAATAATCATACGAAAAAACTCCTTTTCTTAAAAGTAAATCTATTTTTTCTGAATCAAAATAATGTTTCATATATTTAAATTCATCTTTTTTTAGTGTTTTTATCAAATTTTCCAAACTAGAAGACATGAATTTGAAAGAATCTAAAAATCTTAACTGAAAATCATTTGATATATTTTTACTGAAGGAAATATATTTTTCTTCGGTGTTCGGAATTAAATTAATTTGCTTTTTATCGTATCCTAACTCCTTAATAAAAATAGGGGCGTCATACTCAGAAAGATTATGGAAAAAAACAGGCAAAAATTTGGGGGTTTTCATTGCTAAATTACAACTATTACAACAAGGACCATTAAATTTTTGAGTCACATGGTTATGATCCCTAACCTTGATATTGTTTTCGCGAAAGGTTTGATCACAAACATAACAATTTTTAGCATTATCATACAATTGCTTTTCTGATTCGGTAAGAAGTAATAATGGTTTTGGTTTTTTATAAACATTATCCATTTCTATTGCATCTTTTTCTAACTTTTCAATAAAAAATTTTGGGGCACCTCTGTATACTACTGGGTTTTTGTAATGCCCCCTTGACAATTGAAAAAATAACAAAAACCTATCGAGACAAGTTTTTCATAAATATGGGTAAAGGAAAAGTTTCGATCAGGACAGTTTGTACACACGTTTAGTTTGGGTGACAATGCATGTTTTGACCATTTATATTCCGATATTGCAATTAATTAAAAATATATTAATTAAAAACATTAAACTAGTTTGGGGCGCCAACTTTGATATATCTGCATTATTATATAATAATGTTATTTTTTACAACAATGACAAAAGTTGGCGTCAAAAATCGGTTTTCAGCCAAACTAAAATTTCATAACGTTGCGCTATATTGACTGTATTTATTAACTTTGTCTAAAAAATACTTACATTTCTACAACGTAAAAATAATCTAATTTCTACAACGTATGCAATTTTTTTACAAATTTCTATCTATTTTCTTGGATTTAAATTCAAAACAAAAAAAGTAGAGCTATTTTTCAAGTAGATTGGTACATTGTATACCTTTCTCAACGCTGCCAAGTTAAACTGAGATGGAGTATTGTAGAAATTCTTTAAAAAAAATTATCTAACTTTAATTTATGAAACCCAGACAAAAAATAATTGCAGAATCGGAAGGATCATTTTTTTTTAATATATATCTTACCCATCAAAAAGGAATCCGCTAGGAAAACAATAAGAGAAAAATATTATCCAGAAATGTAATGTATTTTCAATTAAAAAATAATTTTATATTAAAATGAATGAATTTTTTAAAGAAATTTTCTAATTTTATAAGCCTACAAGTAATTTAAATATACCTCATTTTATCACCAGTAATCTAAACACACACTACGACATGTGTCCTTAAATTTAATTACAAATAGAATCTGTTAATTTTATTTGAGTTTTTTTGTTTGAAAAATTACGGCAATTTTGTTTTTCTAGATGAGTTAGGTACATTATAAAACCAGCTCAAGGTTATTGATATCCATAAAATGTGCCAAAAGAGAATAATTTGCAAAATGACCTGAAATATTTTTAAAATAAGGAGAGAAAAAAATCGAATCTTCGAAGAAAAATTTCGTTAAATTTGGAGTCATTTTACAAAGAGTAATATGTGCTTGGTTCCAGGAAAAAGTTCTTAAAATAGAGAAATTCCCAAAATAGAGGTTCGTTATACTTGGAAGTCTGACTGTATAAAAATAATGCGATGGTTAATTATTTTTTCAAAATCAAGTTTCTAAAGATGACCTGAGCAATTAAAAAAAATAGATTCTTGCGTAGAAGATATTAAATGTCCAACAAAAAAATTATCAATAGTTGATAAAACTTGCTCTTTTGATTACGACATGCGTTTTGAATTTTAAGCATTTTATTGATTAATACAAATTTTTAAATGTCTTTTGAAGTTTTTTAATAAATAACTAGATTTTTCTTCTAATATGTTACTTTCAAAATATTTCAAATAAATACAAGTAATATATTCTTTAAGATTTTTCAAAAAATAGTCAAAATTTTAATTAAACATTTAATAACTTCGTCATTTATTAAGATAATTTCAAGAACCCTTTTTTTCGTGTGTAGAACAATATTACCCAAGATCTGCACGAAGATTGACAAAATTACGGATTTAAAAAAATTGTGTTTTTCGTCTAATACCCTTTTTGCGAGAATTGATTCAGCTAAATCAGGGATGGTGAACCAGCGTTGAATGAGTTGAACAGGCTGAGAAACCTGTCCAGCGATAACTAAAAAGTAAAAAATAAATTAAAAGTAAGAAAAACTTTTTTAAGAACAAGCTTTTATTTAAATGTTCTAAAAAGAATAAAATAAACTTTTCCTTTAAAACTTTTTTTACTATCAACTTATAACGTCATTACACAATTTATATGATATAAAAGCTCGTCGCAATATTTAAGTACTCGTATTTACTTAGTTTGAATTTTTAAAAATTAAAATCATTGAGGTAAAGTTATTTATTTTACTTGTTTATCTATACAGGTAAATCTCGCGACCAGCTTTTATATCATATAAATTGTGTAATGACGTTATGAGTTGATAGTAAAAAAAGTTTTAAAGGAAAAGTTTATTTTATTCTTTTTAGAACGTTTAAATAAAAGCTTGTTCTTAAAAAAAATTTTTTTACTTTTAATTTTTAGAAGACTTCAATTATGAAATTATTCATCGTTCAGGCAAACAAATGGGACATGTAGATTGTTTAAGCCGTTATCCTGTAATGACCATAACATATGATGAAATAACCACTAAACTTGCAAATTGTCAGGAAACTGATGAGTATATTAGAACCATTAAGCACCTGTTGCAGGAAGGCAAAACTACTGAATTCATCATAAAGAATAATATTTTATTTAAACTTAGTGAAGATCAAGAACTGTTAGTTGTGCCAGAGATGATGCAAGTAGATGTGGTGAAGAAAGCTCGTTCGTTTGGACATTTTGCTGTGGCAAAGACAGAAGACTTGGTGAAAAGAGACTATTATTTTCCGAATATGAGGAAGTGTGTGGAAAATGTACTGAAAAACTGTGTAGAATGCATATTAGTCAACAAGAAGAGAGGAAAGGGAGAAGGGTTTTTACACCCTATTCCAAAAGAAGATCTGCCGTTGTCAACATATCACGTAGACTTCATTGGACCATTGCCAACGACCAATAAAAATTATAATCACATATTCACTGTGATTGATGCATTCACAAAATTTACTTGGTTATATCCAACCAAAAGTACAACAGCTCAAGAAGCCATTGAAAGACTAAAGTTACAACAAAAAACTTTTGGGAATCCTTCACGTATAATTAATGACAAAGGAGGAGCATTTAGATCTAAGGAATTCGAAGACTACTGTGCTGAGGAGAAGATTAGTAATATTCAAATAACCACGGGAGTACCAAGGGGGAACGGACAAGTCGAAACAATCCATGGAGTACTGATTCCAGTGTTGACGAAGATGTCCAACTAAGTGGTTCAAGCATATCGATTCACTACAACGTGTGCTGAACAGTGTACCTTCACGCAGTACAAAGTACTCACCATTTGAATTACTAATGGGAATCAAGATGAAGAATCCTGAAGACGTCATGATAAGAAATTTGTTTGAAGAAGAGAGTCAAAATCAACTATTTCAACACACATCGGGAAAATCTTAGAAGAGAAGCAAAGCAAAACATTTTGAAGATACAAGAGGAAAACAGGAGAACTTACAACCGAAAGCGGAAAAAAGCTCACCAGTATAAGCAAGGAGAGTTGGTAGCAGTCATGAGGACTCAGTTTGGAAACAAATTGAAACTACGACCAAAGTGACTAGAGTAAAACTGCATGACCGATATGATGTTACTAAAATTGGAGACCATGAGGGGCCAAATGTAACGTCCGCATCAGCAGACCAGATGAAGCCTTGGTCTAAGCATTGATGAAGAAGAACGAACTAGTATAAAATATCTGTGTAACTGTATACTAATCTATGTTTTTTTTTGTTTTTTTAGTTTGTATATTTCAGATCCTTAGTGCGTGAGCAGTGAGGACACTGCCTGTAGGATGCCCGAGAAGATGTGGGAATTTCCACATAGACGGCACTCTAGAGGGCGCTGGCGACGCGAGCCACCAGCGAGCGAACTAACCAGAGAGAGAAGAGCGAGCGAGCGATCTCGACGCGAAGGTCAGAGAGAGCCAACGCTGCTGCTAAGAAAAGCAACGGGGAACCGACTGGCCGAGTAGGGACCAGCTCTAATCCGAGATTAGAAGTGGTGTGACGAGAAGGTCACCCATGCTTCACCTGAACTGTGTGTGTATTACCGTTGTGAACTGTGATAAAAGAGACTGAAGTTCGCGAGCAGGCGTTCCTTTCGTCGATAGATCCTGGAACTCTGTTAGAAATTAGCTACTTGTCTTGAATTAATTATTGTTAAGTTTTGAATAAATTAGTAGAAAGAAAAAAGCTTTAGCCCCTTGTTGTCTCCCACATACATACATACATACATACATACATACATACATACATACATACATTGTAAGTTAAATAAAAGCTTTTAATAATAAAAATACCTCTAATTGTTAAAAATATTTAACTAAATTTAGTTTTTTAAAATAAATATTGTTACGAATTCTGTAAATTGGTGTAATTTGTCTTATGATAATGAATGTTATATGTATCCCATTGTATTTCAATAGCAAGTCGCCAAATTGGCGAGATATTGGCTCATTGGCGATGTTTTAGGCAACTAATTTTTGTCGCGAAATTTGGCGACATTTCGCCAAGTTTGGCGATGGAAGTTGGAAACCTTGGCGACAGAGAGAATTTTCTAGAGGGATCCTGATTTCTTGAATTCTCTCCAAGGTTCTGGATTTTTCTAATATGACATAACTTCCTGTTAGTGACGTCACTTCCGGCAGAGAGCATATAAAAACAAGCACGAAAGATTAGGAGTGGTATTGGAGCCTTAGACAGCAAGCAAGCTGTAGGCTGGTGACTGAGCTATTGAATGCGCAGTGTTATTCTTGTAGTCTTCGTTAAATAAATAGCTTTATTTATTTTTTTAAAAGGATTCTGCTTATTGAATTTACTCTAAGCACATCGCAGGAAATTCGTAACAAATTGGCGTCAGAAGTGGGATCGAATAGTGAACATAAAGGAAAATGGCTGATCTTCATCGAGAATCTCTGTCGAAACTCACTGTGGCCGCATTGAAAGACGAACTGTCGGCGAGGAATTTGCCCACATCAGGACTGAAAGATGACTTGATCGAACGTCTTCGAGAAGCTCTTGAAAGAGAGCAAAGTTGTGGTGGTATATCCGACAACGTTGGTGAAACGAATGAGCAGAGTAAGAAAGCTGCGGAAGAAAAGCAGAAGGAAGAATCCGCATTGGAAGACAAATTAACGCAACTGTTGTCATTCATGACAGAAATGAAAGCTGGACAAGTTGAAATGAAAACAGAAATGAAAGCAGGACAAGTCGAAATGAAAGCAGGACAAGCAGAAATGAAATCTGAGATGAAGGAAATTAATAACGCCGTGAAGGTAGCCAATGCTAAAGTAGAGGAATTTGAAGGAAGATTAGAAGAAATGGAAAAGAAATTTGAGAAATTGAAGCAAGAAATGGAAGTTCAAGTTACTGAAGAATCAAGAGAGTCCTTTGAAACTCCTCAAGAACTTGGATTGGCTGCTGCAAATCAATCTCAAAATGCTCGATATATGCCTGTTGTCAACAGACCCTGTATGAAATTACTGCCGTATGACGGACAAACATCTTGGCAGGTGTATAAGACGCAGTTCGCCATTGTCGCAGAAGCTAATGGCTGGGATCCAATTACCAAAGCTCGCCAATTGGCTTCTTCTCTCCGAGCCGAAGCTGCAGATATACTGAGGACCATTCCCGATAATGAACAGTTAAATTTTGATGCTCTTTCAAGTGCCCTAGAGTTGCGTTTTGGCGAGAAATGCCTGAAGGATTATAGCCGACTTCAGTTAAAGACTCGCCAACAAAAACCCAACGAAACCCTTCAAGAGCTCGCAACGGACATTGAAAAGCTGTCCCACCTCGCCTTCTCCGATTGTCCTACTGAAGTAAGAGAGACTTTAGCTGTGCAGTATTTCGTCGATGGCGTCAGAGACGTAGAAATACAAAAGGCACTACGAATGGCGGAAACTAAGGATCTGAAGTCCGCTTTAGTCTACGCGATCAAGTTTGAAGCGGCACAACAAGCATCGAGAAGGGATCGTCACTTTATCAGAGGTGCGGAGGTGAAACGAGATGAGGATCCTTTACTTAAAGTTATGACACAACTGTTAGAGGAGTTCCGGGGATGAAGCAGAGGTCTGGAGAGGAGACAGGCAAATTTAAAAGAAACAACGCCCGTTGCTGGAAATGTGGAGCAGAAGGCCATCTCCAAAGGCAATGCCAGGCTCGCCAAGATCAACGGCCTAGGAGCCTGTCGAGGAATAATACTCAGGAAAACTAGGTAGTGGCGGTCTCGCGGGGCGGAGTTTTCCAGAGAATGAAAAGCCCCATTTTGAAGTGTTACAAATTTCATCAAGCAGCGAGAATGGACTGTTTATTGAAGCGAATGTAAATGGATTTCCGTGTCGAATGGTCGTTGACACAGGGGCCAATGTCACCATTTTGCGCCAAGATTTAGCACAACAACTTGGCGTAAAAATTCTTCGGACACCGCCCTGCGTTACCCTTCAGACCGTGAAAGGCAAGATGCCCCCATTATTGGCAAGATGCATATAACAATTAAGTTTGGAAATGTGTTATATGGCCATACCGTGTTTGTAGCCGAAATCACCGACATTTTTATACTCGGTTTGGACTTCTTAACAAAACATAATTTTGTAATTGACTTTGAGAATAATGTGCTACGCTCAAATTCGGGAGATGTAGCGTTATTCCAGTTAGGAGCTGTTGAAAGAGAACCGTGTCATCGAATAACTTGTAAAAGTGATATTACTATTCCAGCTCGAATTGAGATGCTTGTAAGAGGGGCCGCTGAGAAAAGTCAAAACTTTCGACATGGTCTAACTGAATTTCCGGACTCTGAAAATTTTCCAAAAGGAGTATTGGTTGCTTCCGCACTGGTAGATCTTTCGAAGGAAACTGTACCAGTCAGAGTTGTTAATCTAACTGGTAATCCTAAAACAATCAGGAAAGGCGACGTATTAGCAACATGTGCTCCAGTCACCTGTATACAGAAACATCCCGAAATCATGTCGAAAAAGCCTTTTAAAGAACTCGAACTGAATCTGTTGAAGCCCACTGAATTGAATGAGGAACAGAAAAGTGTAGCATGGATGCTTATTGACGAATACGAGGAACTGTTTTCCTGTACATCTGGTGACCTCGGGAGAACGAAATTGGCTCAACATCGAATTGAAACTGGGAATCACTCTTCTATTAAACAGAATCCCCGAAGACTACCAATTGCTAAGACAACAGAAGTTAAAGATCTACTAAGGGACATGCAGGAACGAGATGTCATCGAGCCTTCGTCGAGTCCCTGGGCTTCTCCCATCGTGTTAGCCCGAAAGAAAGATGGATCTACGAGATTTTGTGTAGACTATCGACGGCTCAATGATGTCACAAAAAGGACAGTTATCCACTTCCACGAATCGATGACACGTTAGACATTCTTAGCGGAAACAAGTGGTTCTCCACCTTGGATTTGAAAAGCGGTTATTGGCAAATAGAGATACAACCTGAAGACCGTGAAAAGACAGCATTCACGACAGGAGGACAAGGACTTTGGCAGTTTAAGGTCATGCCGTTTGGTTTCTGTAATGCACCAGCTACCTTCGAACGCCTCATGGAGACAGTGTTGAACGGACTCACTCCTGAAGCTTGCCTTGTTTATTTAGACGACATCATCATTGTAGGGAAAAGTTTCGAGGAACACCTCAGCAACCTAAGGAAAGTATTTGAAAAATTGAAAGAGGCCAAATTGAAGCTAAACCCCTCCAAATGCAACTTATTCCGTCACGAGGTGAATTATCTGGGTCACATAATTTCTGCTGATGGTGTTAGAACTGATCCACAGAAAGTGCCAGCTGTAAAAGACTGGAGGCGCCCTAAAAATGTGCATGAGCTTAGAAGTTTTCTCGGTCTGTGCACATATTACAGAAGATTTGTTAAAGGATTTTCTTCAATCGCGAGACCTCTCCACAGGCTGACTGAAAACAAACAGAAGTTCTTGTGGACAGACGAATGCGAGGAAGCATTTAATAGCTTGAAGGCGGCTCTAACATCGTCTCCCATTCTAGTTTATCCGGATCCCGAAAAGCAATTCATTCTTGACACGGACGCAAGCCATGAAAGTGTCGGAGCAGTTTTATCCCAAGAAATTAACGGCCAAGAACATGTCATCGCATACTGGAGCAAGTGTCTTTCAAAGCCTGAAAGAAATTACTGCGTCACCAGAAAAGAATTACTGGCCATTGTAAAAGCTGTTGAGAACTTTCATAGTTATCTTTACGGTCGGAAGTTTTTGCTCCGAACGGATCATGCGTCCCTGACATGGCTTTTAAATTTTAAGAACACCGAAGGCCAGATAGCTAGATGGATTCAGAAACTTGAAGAGTACGATTTCGAGATCAAACATCGCAAGGGTCCCTTCATGGTAATGCTGACGCCTTATCAAGAAGACCATGCTCGAATGCTTGTTCTTACTGCACTACAATCCAGAAGAAATATGACATGATAACACCTGTCATTCGTCAAATAAAGGATTCGGTATCGACACAAATAGACCGTTGGAGCGATGAAGAAGTCAGAGAAGCTCAACTTACGGATCCCGACATAAAACCTATCTTGGAACTTCTTGAATCATCTAGCACTAGACCCAGTTGGCAAGATATCTCCAGCTATCGTCCGGATAGCAAACGCTATTGGGCTCTCTGGGATTCACTCCATATTCGTAATGGTGTATTATACAGAAAATGGGAGTCTGAGGATGGCAAAACATCAAAATGGCAATTAGTACTCCCACGATCAAGAATACCGGAAGTTTGGAACAATTACACAGTAGTCCAACCGGAGGTCATTTTGGAATATTGAAGACCATCCAAAAGGTTCGGGAGCGTTTTTCTGGAGCAAAGTAAGAGATGACGTAGAAAGATGGTGCAAGTCCTGCGATGCATGTGGGCCCGAAAAGGACCCAAAACACGATGCCGTGGAAAATTACGGCGCTATAATGTAGGGGCACCATTTGAAAGAATCGCGTTGGACATCTTAGGGCCTCTCCCACGTTCAAATGATGGCTACAAATACATCTTAGTTGTCAAGGATTATTTTACCAAGTGGCCCGAGGCTTACCCGATCGCTGATCAAGAAGCTACAACAGTTGCCGAAGTATTACTGCAGAACTGGATTTCTCGCTATGGGACGCCCCTTCAGATGCACTCTGATCAAGGCAGAAATTTCACTTCTGCTGTATTCAAGCACTTTGTGTCCTTCTTAAGATTGATAAGACACAAACTACCCCTTACATCCCCAGTCAGACGGCATGGTTGAGAGATTTAATAGAACGATCTTAAACCATCTCTCTATCCACGTTTCCATGAATCAACAAGACTGGGATCGGAAGCTTCCTATGTTCCTGCTTGCCTATCGAAGTGCCGTCCATGAAACCACTGGATTCACTCCCTCCCAGATGCTCTTCGGTCGTGAACTCCGTCTGCCCTGTGATCTCCTGTTTGGGCGCCCTCCTGATGTGCCTTCTTCTCCTGAAGAATATGTCCATGATCTACAGGAACGTTTAGAAAGTGTGCACGAGTTCGCCCGTAATCGATCGACATCGCAACGGAAAAGATGAAGACCAGGTACGACACGAGAGCTACAGGACATGAATTTCACGAAGGTGACAAGGTTTGGTTTTGGAACCCGATTCGACGAAAAGGACTTTCACCAAAGTTACAGACAAATTGGGACGGTCCATATACAGTCCTAAAAAGACTAAATGCGTTGTGATTCGTATCCAAAAATCTAAGAACTCAAGGCCTAGGTAGTGCATTGTGATCGGCTGGCCCTTATTTTTGTAACTCTAGGGATGAAACTAGCTGATCGAAAGAGCCACTTATATGCTTGTATGTAACTGTGTACTGTCGACCATTGTATATACTTGTAAATAATTTTTTTACCTATTCAAGGATTGTACTGCCCGGGACGTGCAGTCCTTGAGAGGGGGGCAATGTTACGAATTCTGTAAATTGGTGTAATTTGTCTTATTATAATGAATGTTATATGTATCCCATTGTATTTCAATAGCAAGTCGCCAAATTGGCGAGATATTGGCTCATTGGCGATGTTTTAGGCAACTAATTTTTGTCGCCAAATTTGGCGACGTTTCGCCAAGTTTGGCGACGGAAGTTGGAAACCTTGGCGATAGAGAGAATTTTCTAGAGGGATCCTGATTTCTTGAATTCTCTCCAAGGTTCTGGATTTTTCTAATATGACATAACTTCCTGTTAGTGACGTCACTTCCGGCAGAGAGCATATAAAAACGAGCACGAAAGATTAGGAGTGGTATTGGAGCCTTAGACAGCAAGCAAGCTGTAGGCTGGTGACTGAGCTATTGAATGCGCAGTGTTATTCTTGTAGTCTTCGTTAAATAAATAGCTTTATTTATTTTTTTTAAAAGGATTCTGCTTATTGAATTTACTCTAAGCACATCGCAGGAAATTCGTAACAATATGTTATAGAATACATATTTATATAAATATTACATGTATATTAAATAAATTATATAAAATTTAATATTTTATAGAAAATAAATATATAAA